>CABHPP010128011.1:229-33870 GCA_902168425.1 Peromyscus attwateri
CTTACATAAAAATATTGAAAGGATAAATTATGATATTCCTTGGAATGCGCTATTACTGTATTGCCTTGTTTTTCCTTATACCGTTCTTCCTTCCCCAATTAAAACACTAAGCATTATGTTTACCATCAAAATAAAAGTAATTCTAAATCTTATACAACCAAAACCATTGCTGACTGCCAAGCAGTGCAGCCCTAGGCCAGGGTTCCAGCTGAAAGATGACCATATGTTTACTTCATGGAAAGAATGAGATTATAAAACCCAGACCCTTTCATCTAACTGGCTGCCTAGTAGGCTGTAATTGACTATGCAGAATTACTTGCTCTTTCCAGTGTTTCTCACTCTCCCCAGAGAGAGCAAGCAGCATACATGCTCAGCCTGTCATGTGGCCAATGAGAAACTCTCGTTTAAGGCAGTAACTAGAAATCTTTTGTCTGCTTTACCCAAGTTCAATTTTCAAACATAGACTCAGCTCTCTCATATCACTTTTCCAAGTCTTCCAAATCTGAAGTCCCTCCCTAGGCCTTTGGCCTGCTGTCTCCTCCTTCCCTTTACCTGGGACATCCCCTGTGCCTCAAGGGCAGAGTAGCTTGCATGGAGCCTACCTCTTTTCACAAAATGAAATAGCCACCCCCCCCAAAAAAAAAACCCTGAAAACCAATTAAAATGCTTAACTTTCAATGGTGCTTGTGAGATGCCGCTGAGCCCTGCCAAGCTCTTCCCTCCGCCATTGTGTGACCTCCTTCCTCTTCCCCTGGAACACAAGCCTACACTCTCAGAAGGAGCCTAGTTACCACTGTGAATGACAATGGTTAGGACGGTGGATTGTTTTCAGTGTCTACTGAGCCCTATCAGAGTTCTAAACAATCCTTGAAAACTGGGGTCGCAGCAGTCTGGCAGTGATGACTTTTTTTTTTTTTTTTTTTTTTTTTCCGAGACAGGGTTTCTCTGTGTAGCTTTGCACCTTTCCTGGAACTCACTTGGTAGCCCAGGCTGGCCTCGAACTCACAGAGATCCACCTGGCTCTGCCTCCCAAGTGCTGGGATTAAAGGCGTGCGCCACCACCGCCCGGCTAATGATGACGTTTTATTAAGAGGCAAGGCATTATGACGGTGCAGTGGCTCTGGGGCTTCAATGCCCACCTCTGACTCTTTTCCAGCATCATTAAATAATGATAATTATTCCCACTTTAAAAGCTGTTCACTAATGAGAGGTGAGTTGGAAAACATGACAGTCAGTTTGTCAGAGGCTTGGAAAGCACATGTCACCATCCTAGATAACCGAATGCCATTTTTCTTTTATGAATTAAAGAGTCATATTGAAATGAGTATCTAAGTAACATTTGGTGACGATGACATCAAACATCGAGTAATCCCCAAATGGAAGGCAGAGAGGGACAAAGGGGCTCAGGCTGACCAATAGTGGACACATGCGAAAAGGCTTCCAAAATAAACTATATGTGCATGTGCGCATGCGGGGTGTGTGTGGGGGGGGGGGCGGATAATGCCATAGAAGCAAGAACAAAGTGTAACAGGAGACTGGAGGAAGAGACTGAAGAACCTGGAGAGGATTCCTGCAGAGGCTGGCACACTGGTGCACTGGTCCTGGTTGGTTCCAGCTGGTCCTGGCTGGTCCTGGCTGGTCCTGTGGAGGGACCGGGTTTTTTTTTCTTTGTTTACTTCATGTTGTTGTAATTACTGTTTTGTTTCACTTCATGTGGTTTGATCTCATTCGTCACTCGAGCTGCCCTCAAACTTGTGATTCCTCTGCTCCCACTTCCTGATGTCTGGTGTTACAGGGCTGCATCACCTCCCCTGACTAGGATAGAGGAACTTCTTACACAAAGGGAAAAAAGGAAACAATTCCCACTCACAGGTTCCACCCAAATCACCAGCACTCACGGGCACCATGGCTACATGTATTGTGTATGCCCAGTGCTGTTAGCTACACCCTACCCGGGAACTTAGTTAACCCTGCTGACTCAGATAAAATACTCTATTTCACACATCTGAAGAGTAAAGTTTGCAGGGTGGCAGTGGCGCATGCCTTTAATCCCAGCACTTGGGAGGCAGAGTCAGGCAGATCTCTATGGGTTCAAGGCCAGCCTGGACTACAGAGTGAGATCCAGGACAACCAGGGCTACACAGAGAAACCCTGTCTCGAAAAAAAAAAAAAAAAAAAAAAACAAACAAACAAACAAAAACAAACAAACAAAAAAAGAGTAAAGTTCTTGAAAGCGAAGTGCTCAGCTAGGTGTCTGGATTCTCTGAGGGGTCTCTGACTCAAAACCACGTTATCCCACTACCAGGCACTACCTCCATACCACATCTGAGGTGTGCTTCATGGCTGGAGATTTCATCTCTGTACAAGAACCACATTAATCAATCCATTCATTTTTGTGTCTGTGGGCCTCTTTTGTTGGCAAACTTACCAGTGAGCTCATTAGCCAGTACCCCACAGAAAGATGTTCTTGGACGCCAAACATGCCCCGCGTCACACCTGTCTTTTCTCTGCCACAAGACAATGTCATGCAGATTTTTGCTGCTCACAGGCTTCCAGGAGGAAGGAACTGAAATCTCTCAGTGTAAAACAGTACAGCCTGTGCTGGAGAAGTACTTCACAGGAATACACCAGGGGCAAGGCAGGTTCTTAATTCTCCCTGCACAAGGAATAAGCCTTGAGAAAATTCCCAGGACCCTGCAGAGGGATCCAAATAAAAAGTGGAAAAGGCGGACAAATGGAACTGTGGACTCAGCCCTTCCCAGACTGACACCATTGTTTGTTCTAAATTGATAACTGGATGTGGATGTGTCTTCAAATAGCAGCAAGATGTCACCAATCACTTCCATGTTCCTGGCTTGAACTGATAGAAGCCCAAACCACATAGCACGTTTTTCTTTTTCCTTGCTGAATTTTTTTTTTTAATTATAAACAAGGAGACAGGAACTAAAAAACCAGAATTGTTAATGAATGACAGAAGGCTACGGGCCACCAAGCACACAGAACGAAGCTCCGGAGACCGTGCGCTGTTTCAGAGGTGGGTGGATCTCTGCCGGCTGGTGGACAGATGGCAACCCAACCCAACAGGCGAAGGAAGGAGGTCTGAAGGTCCGTGCCAGTAGCTGAGTCACTTGAGCAAGCTAGGGGAGGGAGAGCACTCTTGAAGCTCATGAGGGGAACCTCCTGGCTCCAGCTCTCAGCTGGGAGACAAGTGAGGGCAATGACTGACTCAGAACACAGTGGCAGATTTAGAGCGCCAGGTGTGTGAACACACATCTGTAATCTCAGATCCAGGAGGCTCAGACAAGAGGATTACAGGTTTGAAGCCAGCCTAGGCTGTATGCCTAGAGTCTGTTTCATAAATAAACAAACAAACAAGAAAATAAATACATAAACAAATGGTTTTAGGATCTGAGCATGACAGCATAATCTGTCAAATCCCCTTCTGGTGGTTTAGTGAGTGGCAGGAGAATAAGGCATCTGTATAGTAGGTCCTTGTGCCCCATGACCTATTGCTCGAACTTGGTAATTAGATTCTAGACAGGTAAGTTATTTTGATTACCTTAAATTTTTGGCAAAAGAACTTGTACCCTTAGCCTAAAGAAGGGAAATAGTCCACTCCGTGTAATATAGCCTCTGCAGACAGGTAGGCAGGCATACTGCTGTTTTTAAAATGGACTCAGATCCTTGAAGCAGGAGGTAACCCCTTGGAGCTCACACACCAGTCCGGGTGGATTTGAACTCGAGCCTACTAGTTCCCCAAACTCAGCTGTTTCTGCTGCACTAACTTGGAGGTGAGGGTTTCCTCTGGGAGTAAAGAGAGGCACCGTTTCAACTGCTTTGTTGTTCTATAGCCAAATACACAACAGGAAGAAATGATCGACATGTTTATTCTATCTAATATTGTAAATGCTGCCCCTGGAAAAAGCGGATGTGGTGAGGTCATCTGGAGAATGTTGCTGAAGGTTTGCAGAGCCAGCTGGGTGGTCTGCAAGCCGTAGGGATGCTATCCTATTTTCTCACATTCACATGGACCTTGCCTAGCACGTCACCACCAAAACAATTCAACACCTTCAGTGGCAATGCTCTGATTGCCTTCTAAAAAGATTTCTGAGAAATTCAGTATAACCCAAGCAAGCAGAACGGCTGTGGCAACCAAGACAATGATTGCCCTTGCTTGACTCCGGGGCCCTCCACGCAGACTCATGGCCTTGTTCTTCTTTGCAGTGTGTACTCTATGAAGCTTTCTGCCTAGAGAATCTGCACACTCAAGAGACTCCCTGTCCTCTCAGCTGCTGAGACCTCAAGACACTCAGTCCATCATCAGGAATGTGCTGTTCTGACAATCAAAGCTCCACCTCATCTCATTCCACGATGTGTTCTCAAGCTTTTCTTGAGTGCACAGATTATCTACATCGTAAACTGTATTGATCTCTTGTATTTGGTATTATGAAAGATTCTAGACATGTAAGTTATTTCTATCACCTTTAATTTTCAGCAGAAGAACTTGGACACCTAACCTAAAGAAGAGACATGGCACACTCTTGTTCTATTAGTCACTGTGAACAATTCTCTTACTAAATATGAAAAGGTAAGGAAATTTATGATAACACAACCTCAAGATCCTTTCCCATGGAGCCATTCTCTGTGGCCATGGATGAAGTTACCCTGACTTCATGAGCAACTTTGTCCACACTGGCCTCAGTGAGCTCAGAGCAGGTTTCTCTCCTGTGGCTCTAGATGTATGTAGCAAATAATAATGATGACAATAATGAACTGATTTTGTACTTAAATGAGTCTCATCTGGATACTCAGACTTTAAAGATGGCTACCATCAGCCCCATTGTATAAACGAGGAAACCAAGAATGAGAGTTTCTTTCTCAGGAATAGATACCCTATACATTGGAACAGAATTCAGACTCAGGCCTGGATGAGTAGGAGGCATGATATTCTATTTTATCCTGTTCTGTCCTCACACTCCAGTATAGACTGTGGTGTGTCGCCTTCTATAGGTCATGCCATTGGCTGCTTGGGGACTGTGTCTCCAGCATCTGAACATCAAATCAATTCAGCTTCAATGCTCCTTTAAAACATCAGAGCTAGTAGTTCTTCTCTGGACATACCCCCCCCCCTCCACACACACACACTGGTATTGAGGAATGAATCACCTAGTTGACTGGACTCTAGGGTACAACCACTTTACTAATCTAGTATTTCTCATATTCCTTATTTGTATTCTTTCAGTCTGTAAGCTTACACTGTTGTTTTTTTTATCTTCATGCTCCCAAGCATGTGCCCTTATAGCTTCTATCACAGGGCTGGAAAGAAATCTAGCAGCCATCCGTCTTCCATCTTTTCACAGACTCATGCTTAACCTTCTCGCTGCAGCTGAACCCTGCATTGCCCTGGAATCCTCTTGAGTGCATTCTGTATGCATATGTGTATGTTCTGGTGTTGTGCTATCCATAATTACCATCTTCACCTGCTAAGGATTTCCTTCAGTGGAGCCTTTTACTGCCTTTCATTGCGTCCCAAGCTCCTTAGTTCTCATCTCCAAGAAATCTATCCAAGTGCTGGAGAAAGAGCCACACTTTCCCTGGGCTCTTCTGCATGCCTGGCTGTCTCTCTACTCACACCTTTTCTGCATGATTCTCAGGGCTACATTTGCTGGTTTCTGAGGCAAATTAAAAGTCCCTCATGTGTGCTGCCAAACACCTGGTTATATCAACTTCATAACACTTGTCACACCCTTTTCATTTTCCTGTTTGGAAAGGGATTAAATGTTCTCTTTGTTTGTCCCTTTGTACCCAGTACACAGAATATAGTGGGTACTCATTAACTAGCAAATATTTAAAAAATGAGCAATGAGAGTCTGTGGCATCATGGAAAATAACAAGTAAGGCCCATCAATTCTTTGCCCCAGACTATGGCAATAGCTTTCCGTCTAGTCGTCTATCTCTGTTCTTGCTAATGTCTTTCAAATCTAATCACCAGACAGTGAGTTTACTGTGGAGAAATACCGTGTCAGATGTACCTTTGTATCCTTGATAGTCTACGCAGTTGCCAATAAGTGCTCCTAAATACCCATTGAACTAATAGTCTCTAACAATGTAATACTGGGTAGGCATGAAAAAAATATTTCAAAGTGTTGCAAAGGAAAGCAGACTTTCAGATAAAAATCAGGACTTTCAGTACTTTAGGCTCATTGTATTCCAGGATGTTAAAGAACTTAACACTTTATTTTTGTATTTATTTATATGTTTTACAGTGTGTGTGTCTGTGTATGTGTGCATACACATCGTGACGTGTTATAGACACGAGGGGACAACTTGTCAGAGCTGGTTTTCTTCTTCCACCATGCAGGTTCTAAGGATCAAACTCAGGCTATCCGGCTTGGCATCAGGTGCCTTTACTTGTTGAGCTGTCTCGTTGGCCCTTATCATTTCTTATTAGAAGTTCTCAACTGTTATCCCACAACTGATGGGAACAGATGCTGAGACCTATGGCCAAACATTAGGTAGAGCTCAGGGAACCCCTCAGAAGAGAGGGAGGAAGGATTGTAGGAGCCAGAGGAGTCAAGGGCACTAGGAGAACACACCCACAGAATCAACTAAGCGGGACTCATAGGGGCTCACAAAGACTGGGGCGACAATTATGGAGCCTGCATGGGTCAGAGCTAGGTCCTCTGCATGTATATTATGGTTGTGTAGCTTGGTGTTCTTGTGGGACTCCTAACAGTGGAAGTGAGGGCTGTCTCTGACTCTTTTGCCTGCCTTTGGGATCCTTTTACTCCTACTGGGTTGCCTCATCCAGCCTTGATGTGAGGGTTTGTGCCTAGCCTTATGGTAACTTACTATGCCATGTTTGGTTGGTTCCCTGGGAGGCCTGCTCTTTTCTGAAGGGAAACAGAGGAGGAGTGAATCTGGGGGGAAAGGGTAGCAGAGGGGGACTGGGAGGAATGGAAGAAGGGGAAACTGAGGTTGGGATGTAATGTCTGAGAGACGAATAAAAAAAAGTTCTCAACTGAAGACAATATTCCAGTACTGTTTAGTACAACCCAAAAATCTGATGATATCATAAAAGATAATAATAAAAAAATGTAGAGTTCATAAATGCACCTAACCTCACAAAGCAACTTTTCAGTGTACATTTCCTGAACCAATGATATAAAACAATGACATGATTGCATTTTTTTTTTCAGTATAGCACACAGCAACTCATTGCTTTCCAGCACATCAGCCACCATGCGATGTTTCTCCTGAATGTGTTTCTCCTGAATGGCCAAGTTCCAGCCAACTGACCAATAATATTTCAATACTGGCTGCAGTAGGGAGATAATGAAATGAGATTTTTGACACTCAAACAGCTCGCAATCTGTTTAGGCAGAGCCAAGAGAAAATCAAGGGCAATAAAAGGTAATACTTAAACACAAAACTCAGAAGCTAATCACACACACACACACACACACACACACACACACACACACACACACACACTTACCTGATGAGAGGAAGGTTAACCAGAGACAGTGGGACTCAGGAAAGGACTTGAATAGCCGACAATAGATGGATTTTACTGAATTGTGTTAAAGTGTATGTTTTGTTCACTTGTGACTTTATTCATTTATCAAACATACATTAAAACTGAGAGTTCAATGCAAACTCATCTCCTTCTCCAAAAGCCAATTTGGTCCCTGTACAACGTGCCCTTACATGGTTAGTACCAACGAACCCAAACACAACAGTCATCTAATTCTTCCACAGACTTGCGTGGTGTCTGTTGTCAACCTACTTTATAAACAAATTAGTTATCCAGAAATTCTGGTGTTCAAGTTTACAAAGCTTTATGAAACAGGAGCAAGACTCAAACTCAAGCCTTTGGAAACTAAAACCTAAGCTTTCTAGTCCCTTTAAACAAGCAATGTCATTTCCCCCAAAACTGTTAATCCTTCCAAATTCCCTCCATCAGGAATTCTACAGACTACCTCTGTTAAGGCACATAAGGACACATTGACAGAAAATCTGTAACACCTCTTCTAATATGAAAAGGACACCACCCTCTCTAGTCTCTGCTGGCACTGTCAATTCAGCCAGGGCTGACTCGTCCTATCAATCCACACATATCAGAACAATAAGGATACAAATGATGCAACTGAGTTATTTAATCAGAGGACTTAAACACATTATTTAGGCTACTAGGAGTGAGACAAAGTCGGAGTCTTAGCATAGCTTACATTACCTCATCCTTAGTGTTATCGTATTTAAAATGCCGGATTCCTGATTGTAAACATTATGTCCTCATTAAAACTGCATTTTGCCCATCAGATGTTCTAATTAAATTTGTTTACATGAGTCAGAAATATTCATGAGTCTCTTCTAGCTTCCTTTATATGTCCATACTCATATACAATATTTTTCTCAATTATATTGAGTTACTGGGTGTAGTGTTTTTGTTATGATTTGAGCATCATGCCCATTAAGTATCCAGAGTTCTCTACTTTCTTACAGCACTAATTGTATCTTATGTTATTAACCTGAATCACTATGAAGAGAATCTTTCAAAGGCTTTGGGAGGCAAACTTCAGCTTCCATCCAGCTCCTATACCTCCTGATGTGGTGTCCTCAGAAGACAAGGACTATAGCTTAGTTTCTCAAAGTACTTCTCATGAGAATAGTTTAAAAGTATCACAGCAAGAGGGACCTCCCAAGATTCCCAGCATGCAACCCAGGGATGCCATCTTGTCCTTAGGTCATTGCTAGGCTGTGGTTGTCACAAAGTTCACCAAGTTCACCTGCATCTGCCAGCTGCTTTCCACCTTGGCCTGACTTCTAAGTCTTGGCTTATGATATAATTACTATAACCCAATGCAAATATCCCTTATGAAAAACAACATTACCTGTATTTTCGAATGCAAACAGCTTACCCCTAATTAGGATTACAAGTCATATAAATTTCATTATTCCAAGAAAGTTAAATAAAACATTTAATAAATTAAGCAATTCATTCTTCGGATGTATTCAACTGAAGAATTTGTCTCTGAATATGTGTCCTAAAACATACTAACACCTAAAGTCAAAACTTCAATTAGTTAACAGGAAACTGCCTTGCTACATGCAATATAAAGAAATAGAACGTGTTGTCCAAATATGAGTCCAGGGTGTCACAATAGACTCCTCTCATGGTCTCTCTCTTTGCTTCCCATTTGTTCCAATACTCTAATATGTTTAGATATTTGTGCCAAGAAGTGACATGAAATCACCCTTAGGATCACTGTAGTGAATCTGAGCATGTCGGAAACCAAGGGGCTGCCTATTACTACATGGAGCCCTTGAGTCTGAGTGAATGGTAGAATCAGACTGAACAGCACATTGCAAAACAAGTAAGAAGGTGTAGAGACAACGGCAGCTGGTGATTGACAAGTAGCCAGGACCTTATGCATGCTTCCGGTTGGAAACTGAGGACGTTCATCACAGTACAGGTGAAATTTCAGCAATCGTAATAACTGTTTCCAAAGACATTAAGAACAAATGAAGCCACTCTTCCAGGAAAATACTGTATTTTGTAAAAGAAGAGATTCTTTTCAAAGAGAGCTGCAATGATTTTCTCACTTTGAGCTTAAACTATAGGAAATTATTGCAATTGAAATTTTTGACCTGCAGAAACAAATTAATTTATCCGATTCTTCTTCATAAAACGCATGACAGAGTTGCATTCATGAGTGACTCATTGAGTTAGTGTCAGTCCATGGTGTCCTTTTCTTAGCCAATCCAAAGAAAATACTTGGAATTTTCTCAGTTAACCTTGAGTCAGATTTAAAGTGTTTCTTTTCCATTTGTCAACATTTCCACCTTTTTCTACAAAGAAAAGGATTTCTGCACTGACTTAAATTTTAGGTGTTTTATTTGTTTCCTTTTATTTTATCATCCTTTTCAGCCGCGACTCAGTAGTGGCCCAATAAGGAATACGTTTTTTCTTGATTCAGCATCTATTGACACACCCATGTGTGCACAAGGCCTGTGTCCCTCCTCAAAGCCTTGCTCTCTTGCTGTACCAGGGTCTTATACTCTGCACCTTTATATCTATATGTTTATATCTATATGAATTCAGACAACAGTTTCTCCTGATTGGCTCCAAATCATTCCCATTGTTCTGAAATTTCCCTGAATTTGATTAATTTGCACCAACATCTTCTGTGTGTCTAGACTATGATGCCTTTAGAGACAGAACCATCACATGTATTTTTTTCCTTATTTATAGCTAATCTTCAAAGCTCCTGACCAAGTATTGGACTCATACTCAGTGTGCAGTGAACACTTGCTTACAAACTCCTCAACAATCAAAGCTGAAGGAACTTGGGCTCTGCCGAGGCAATCTAAAACAGCAAGTAAGAGCGTGGAGTTAATACCAACAAGTCAGCATATGGCACTGAAACCATGCTTTATCATAGTCACTTATGATATGTGACTATGCAGCTCAATGCGGTATGGAGAAATGCTCATAGTTACCTTCGTTTTTCAGACTACCTCTTGAGGACTGATTCACTTGCTCAGGCAGAGGCAGAAAGACTCTGCCTCCTACATGCCCACCATTGGGTTGCTGCCCATAGTTGTCTCTCAATTCAAAGCTTTGGACTTTGCATTAAGTTTTTGATACATTTTTGTATGAATAAGAGACGGGGATCTAATTCTATTCTTCTGTAAGTGGATATCTAGTTTCTCAGTACCAATTGTGGAAGAGTCTGCTTTTTTTCCAGTACAGATTTTTGACCCTTTTGGTGAAAATCAGATTGCTAAATGACTCATGTC
Source organism: Peromyscus attwateri (assembly GCA_902168425.1). Lineage (NCBI taxonomy): Eukaryota > Metazoa > Chordata > Mammalia > Rodentia > Cricetidae > Peromyscus > Peromyscus attwateri. The sequence continues at coordinate 11,033 of CABHPP010128011.1, forward strand.
TGTTGTCTAGTTAGGGTTTCTATTGCTGTGAAGAGACACCATGACCACAGCAACTCTTGTAAAGGAAAAACTTTTCATTGGGGTGGCTTACATTTCAGAGGTGTGGTCCATTTTGGTCATGGTGTGACATGGTGGTGTGCAGGCAGACATGGTGCTGGAAAAGGAGTTCAGAGTCCTACATCTTGCCTGGAAGGCAACAGGAAGTGATCTGAATTAGGAATAGATTGAGCATAGGAAACCTCAAAGCCCTCCCGACAGTGACACATGTACTCCAGCAAGGCCACACCTCCTAATAGCACCACTCCCTATGAGCTTATGGGGACCAATTACATTCAAACGACCACACTTCTTTTTTGTTTTTTTTTTCTATCAATACCATGATGCTTTTGTTAATATAGATGTGCAGTATAATTTGAAATCAGATATTGTAATACCTCAAGTACTGGTTTTGTTTGTTTGTGATTGGCTGGTTAGTTGGTCGACTTTTTTTGCTCAAGATTGCTTTTGTTGTTTGGAGTCTTTTGTGCTTCCATATGAACTTTAAGATCTTTTTCTATTTCCATGAAGCATGCTATTAGAATTCTGGTGGGGAACAGTCATTTCACAATGTTAATTCTGCTGCTTCATGAGTGTGGGCAGTCTTTCTATGTAGAGGTCCTTCATTGTAGAGTCCTTCACCTTCTTCATTAGATTTCTTCTTGATGATTTTTGTTTCATTGCTCATTTCCCTTTGTGGCTATCATGTGTGAGAACTCTCCCATGATCTCTCTCTCAGCACATCTGCTAGTAATGTAGAGAAAAGCTACCTGCTTTTAAAATTATCATCTGTCTGTCTGTCTGTCTATCTATCTATCTATGTATCTATCTATCTATCTATCTATCTATCTATCTATCTATCTATCTATCTATCTGTCTATCTATCTATCTGGCCATGCCAGGGTGCATATGGAGGTCAGAGGACAATTTACAGGAGCTAATTCTTTCTAACCTCTCTATGGGGACAGGGATGAAGCTTAGGTGTTTAGGATTGGTGGCAAGCACTTTTTCATGCTAAACCATCTTGTCAGCTCATTACTGACTTTTATGTGCTGGTTTTTGTATCCTGATACTTTGATAAATGTGTTTATCATATCTAAGAGTGTCCTGATGGAATCGTTAGAACCTTAAACACAGGACTGTTTTTGTCTGTAAACAGATAATTTGACTCTTTTCTATTTGAACTCCTTTTATTTCTTTCTCTTGCCTTATGCCTCTGAAGTATCCATATTGTTTAAAATGATGAACTTTTTGAGTGTGTAACATGTGCAAATTATTACTAAAATATTTACACGGATTATATTATTTAATAAAACTATTCAATGCTAAGTACTGGGTTTTTTGTTTTTTGGCTTTTTTGTTTGTTTTGTTTTGGTTTTTGGTTTTTCAAGATAGGGTTTCTCTGTGTAGATCTAGCTGTCTGGGACTTGCTCTTTATATCAGGCTGGCCTTGAACTCATAGATCCACCTGCCTCTGCCTCCTGATTAATGGTGTGGCCCACAACCACCCAGCCTAAGTACTTTTATATACACATTTCATGAATGATAAAGCCAGAGCCAGACAGCAATGGATTAAATCGTCCACATAAGTGGCCATATAAGAGGCATATTTTCAACCACTTTAATTAATATTTCTTGGTTTTATTATTTTTATGAGCTGATCGTTCACTTGGATGTTGATGGGCTGCAAACATTATGGAAGCATCTGGAATCACTAACCACTTCACTTTGCAATTGTGTTTTCTCTGAGAATCGGGATGTAACTTTCATTATTCTGTTTTAGTGGTGGAGCACATTAGCACTAAACATTCTAGTTATGGAACATTGCTCTGTAGAACTTGGTTTGCAAACCACTGCTAAACAAATTAAAAAATGTGAAGTGAGGAAGAGGCAAGGACTCTTGTCTGATTTGGAGAACATTGCTGGCAGTAAACGGATTGGCTTTCTCTAGCATTCTGTAATACCAAGGGCTGGAATCCCAGACAGGACCAAATAAAGGAAGGTTGACTTTGTAAGATCTTGTCACTATCAAAGACATTTGGATAAAATGTGGCTTTAACAATCCTAAACTTAAAACAAATTAAAAAATTTAAAAATTGCCCAGAGTTCCGGCTGGCAGGTCCAGATACACCTGCTTCTGGTTTTACCAACAAACTGAGTCTCCTGGGGCCTCCCCACAGCAGCCTCTTCCTCTTCCAGAAGGCTGTGTGCAGACTGAATTAGCTGGGCAGCCTGTATAACCAAGGATGCCATGACACGTGAGCTTGCTATACAGCCTTTCCTCTCTCCTTGACCCAAACTCCTTCTTATCCGTGCAAACACTTCTCTGTCCACAGGTTGTGACACATTGGAGTGTGTCTGCAGTTTAATTCAAGAAAGTGTGAGCACGGTATTTAGGTTTGCTCTCTGTTTGTATGAGTATTTGAAACTTTGTAGAACCTTTCTGGTTTTGCTGATGAATACAATTATGCATGAGCAATGGGGACATACAGACAGACAGATAGTTGTTTTCCTCTGAGAGATGACTAGTGGAGATGTAAAAAAAAATTAGATCCTAAAGAAAATTAACATCCTCAAAAGTCTTCACTTAGGCTTCTGCTTCTGCTTCTGTTTTTGCAGGCAAGGCCCTTGGGAAATAAGCCTGTTAGGAAAAACTTAACCTCTCACTCAACTGGGTGGAGAGATGCTATGTTCTAATGTCATCTCTGACTGTGCACCTGTGACAAGAGGTGGGGTGTCAAGTGGAGAAGGGTGACAATCACCACAGGTTAAACAAGTGGGTGTAGACCAAGGAAAAGCTGGTAGAAGCTGGTGGGACATGTGTAACAGCGGTCTAGGCTAACCATGCACATGCTCAAACTGTTGATCCATTCTGACTGTGGCCCTATGGAAGGAGAGGATTTGTAACCCACCATTAACAAACTAAAGGAGAGTTCAAGCATAGATGAGCACTCCTTGGGAAATCTTTGAGAAATAAGAAATTGCTTAAAAAATTCAAAATTGCAAATAAAGATGATTCTTAAGGATCTACCAGGGCCTCTTACCTTCAAACACTTCAGAGGAAGATGCCTGGATTTGGAGAAATGTCTTCTCTTCCTTGTTAGCCTCAACTGGTGCATTTTCTGGAGTCCCATGGCTCACAAGGTCATCACCATTTTACACAGGTATGTGTGGAAGGAGGTGGTGAGCAGATTATCCAAGACTCACATGTTTCTGTTACATTCAAACTGACAGTGACCATGAGCATCTTTGCCTAGGCTTTTCAGAAGACACTCACAGTCTACCTCTGTGCTATGAAGCTGGGGACCAGAAAGCATTTTTCCCCTTACTTTTGCTCCTAGGATGAAAAGCCAGGCTTACATATGCCCCAGTGAGGTAGAGGGAAGTGCTGTGGAATATTCCTTTACACTGTGTGAAGAGAAGTCATTGTGGTTAGTTTAATAAAAAACTAAATAACCAATAGCTAGGGGGAGGTATAGATGGGACTGCTGGACAGAGAGAGCTCTAGGAAGAAGAAAGGCAGAGTTGCCAGCCAGACTCAGAATAACTAGGATGGGCATAATGGAGATAAGGTAATGATCATATGGAAGAACAGTGATTAAAAAAAACATGGGTTAATTTGAGTTATAAGAGCTGGTTAGAAACAAGCCTAAGCTTAGACTGAGCTTTCATAATTAATAATAAGTCTCCATGTGATTGTTTGTGAGCTGGCGGCCCAAAAAGAAAAGTCTGTCTACAGGAAAGGCTGTAGTGAAGCAAAGGGAGGAACAGAGCAGACAGAAAGGTATCCCCTAGGATTCCACTGCAGAATCTTCATGAGTAAGGATAGTTATGCAAAGTTGGTAACTAAGAATGTGGGGCTGTCTCTCAATGCACACTCACCTGCCAAGAAATGGAACCAATCCTCTTGAAGTACAAGGACCTCTTTTTAATGCCAGATGACCAATCGTCTCAGTTTACTTGGGGATTTTTTCAGTTTGGGCACTGAAAGTTTCACTTTTCCAGAGCTCTTCCCTGGGATTCAGAAAGTCCTTATAACAATAGGTATGCAAAGTCAGGGAAAGGGTACAACACCCTTACAGCAGTTTTTAAAAAATGACAACTGAGTGGACATAGGTTACCTGCCCTCTGTGATGGTCATTGAGGTATGTGCTAGTCCCATTGTCCCTGGGACCTTGCTCCTACTCTCTTTCTCAGTTCCCTGGTCTCTATGACCTCTGTCAAATGACACAAAACAAGACACATAGAGAATAATGTAAAGTAGACAGAGCTCATTACAGAAATGATTAAGGAACTCCCAAGGGCCAGAGGGAGAAAAGAACAAAGATTCCACTTGGAGGAAAACACTCCCACAGGATGAGAGTAGAAAATGGCCAGAGAGACCATGTGCCAACCCGCACGTCCACGTAGCTTTTGCACTGTTTCTTAACATTTCTAGATCAGATGGTTTTTGGGAAGGGGGCATTTTCCTACTGACACCCCATGTCTTATGGGAGGACATTGTAGTATGTCTTTGTCCTTTGCCAGAAATTCTCCTGCTGGATAGTAATTTTATGATCTTTGTTTAAAATAGTATATGTCCACCCAGGGCTAGAAGTAGGACCCAGATTCCATCTCTTGATTGGTGTAGTCTAAGTCCCACAGTTTTAATTTCTGATTTTACAAGTTACTGATTTTGAGAGCGAACTCCATCTTCAATGACCTCCCAGCACACTGATATCTAACTGATGTTAACAACCATTAAATACAGTTCACAATTATAGATCATTCACCATGTGTTCCTGTAAACAGTAAGATGTAAACACACAACATAAATGCACCATCATCAAGAGCATTAGCAGCCTACTCTTGCGTGGCCTGTGAATTCACTACAGTGTTTTACTGAGATAATGTTAGTTTAATGTTTTAATATTCTGACTATTATAATCATGTTTCCTAGAGTTTAGACAATGAATATAAGAATAGCAAAAGCACTAACATCATCATAAACTGGACAACTCCAAAAGAGAAGGCCAAAGACTGTGCTGTTTTATTGATAGACAGAAGAACACATACAACTGAGTTAGGGAAGTAGGCAATAGGGTATGAGAAAAGAACATATACAAGATGAAAATCAATTGTGATGGAAGCGTAGACCAGGAGATGCAATCTCTCAAGTCTGTCAAGCACTTGAATCCAGGCAAAGTTTTATTGGCTGTTAAAGGAAGCCAAGGTGATAAAGGAAAACAATGGCCATTGAGTTAACCTGAACACCCCAAATAGAGGAGTGTGCATTACCATTGCTCCCCTGAATTTTTCATGAAGTCAAGACCCTTATACTTTCTAACTCAGAGAATACAGCTCAATGCCTATCAGGGAATTAAAGAGTAAATTCTGATATTAGATATCAGAATTCTTGCAGTAAAGAATTGATTCTGTCTAAGCTGACCAATAAGCATGGCTTCTGAACTTTATGAAAATGTGTGTTAAATCAAGCAACAAAACTGTCAGCCTTCAGATCTTCCACACTTTGATTTCAAATTTCAGATCGTCTCAAATTCTATGAATATTTTAAAATTTTTTACTCTGTGGTGTGTGCGTGCGTGAGAGTGAGAGAGAGAGAGAGAAAGAGAGAGAGAGAGAGAGAGAGAGAGAGAGAGAGAGAGAGAGAGAATGTGTGTGTGTGTAGCTCAGAGGATCAGCTGTGGAAATCAGTTATCTTCTCCTACCACATGTGTTCTGGGGATCAGACTCAGAATCCTGGAGGCAGGAGCTCATGCAGAGGCCATGGTGGAGTGCTGCTTACTGGCTTGTCCATCATGGCTTGCTCAGCCTGATTTCTTATAGAACCCAGGACCACCAGGCTGGGAGTGGCCTCACCCATAATGGGTTGGGCCCTCCACAAACACCTCAATCACTAATTAAGAAAATGCCCTACACAGGGATCTTATGGAGATATTTTCTCAATTCCCTCCTTTCTGATGACTCTAGTTTGTATAACTTGACATCAAAGTAGCCAGCACAACCCTCCAACTTTTTAATCCACTACAAGTCTAAATACAAAATTTTCTCTAAATAACATCTTAAAACTCCTCATTCTAACTACCTAGATCATCTAGATCGCATATAATTGAGGCTCTGGCTACAGTCCACCTTGAACAGAGGAACAATCCAGCCATGATGGACTGATGAACCAGAAAATAAGTTGCTGCTTCTAAAAACACAAAGGTGTGGGTGTAATTTTCTATCCCACCACCCAGCTTCCAAATAACCACACTGAGACTTAATATTAATTACAAATGCTCAGCTGATAGCTTAGGCTTGTTACTAACTAGCGCTTACATCTTGAATTAAGCCATATTCTTATCTATGTTTTACCACATGACTAGGTACCTTTCCTCAGGACAGCATGCTCTTCTTGCTTCTCCCCAGTCTCCTGATGACTCCACCCTTCTTCATCCCAGCACTTTCTCTCTGTCTGCAAGTCCTGCCTAACCTCTTCCTGCCTACCTATTGGCCATTTAGCTCTTTATTAAACCAATGAGAGCAACACATCTTCACAGTGTACAAAAAGATTATTCCACAACACAGAGGTAAAACACAAGTGTTCTCATTCCAGAGGGGAGAAAATAGAAGGAATTAAGAGGCCTCTGGTCTCATACACATTCAAAACTAAGCAAGAAAAATCCCTTTGGGTTTCAGTGCTTATGAGTGCTCCTCTTTGGCTCTCAGATCCATCGTCTGGGCCCATACCTCCAGTGCCTGTGCCCTTAGCAGCTGCTTTATCATCTTTAGCCCCTGGCTCCACAGCTCTACTCAGTGAGTCACTCCTGTTCCCGAAGGCTGGTACATGTGTGCAGCTGCAAAGTTTATCATCTCATTTCCTGCCTATGTAATTAGGAGAATCTTAAAACACTTTTTTATTTTGTCCAGTCTCTGCTCGATTTCAGAATAAAATGCCAGTGTTTTTGAGGTATAATAGTCCTCTAAGAGATGATGGGCTTTTGTGTATACCAAAAGGGGTCACTCAAATAGACAATAATTTTCCACATATATTTCTCTAGGGCAGTCCTTCACTATTTATGGCTTCTTCCAACAAGAGGAATGTATCCAAGAGTTGAATGCCTAATCTCCTCCAAGATTGTCCTCATGTGCCCTTAGACTTCTCTCCAGAGCACATTTGCTTAACACTGCATTTCTTCTTTTTAGCTTTCTTTACAATATGGATACTATAAAAAAAATCTCTTAAATCATCAAAGGCTGGATCTTGTTGCTTAATACTTTCTTCTTTATTCTCTCTTGCCCCCCTTATTTGCTATGCCCAGCAAAGAGAAACCTGTAGTTGGTTGTTTTACTCTTTACTCTTTTGGGGGCTCACCACCCGGCTCCCAAATAAATACACAGAGGCTGATTCTTACTTATAAATGCCTGGCCTTAGCTTGCCTTATTTCTAACCAGATTTAAAAAAAAAAACTTAAATTATCCCACTTACCTTTTACCTCTGGGCCTTTTTCTTTCTCCATTCAATATATCTTTCTTTACTGCTTACTCTGTGACTTGCTGTATAGCAAGCTGGATCGCTGGCCCCTGGAACATTTCTCTCCTTCTCCTTTTGCTCCCCAATCTTCTCCTCCCAGATTTTTCCTCCTGTTTATTCTCTCTGCCTGCCAGCCCTGCCTATCCTTTCTCCTGCCTCACCATTGGCTATTCAGCTCTTTATTAGACCATCAGGTGTTTTAGACAAGCAAAGTAACCACAGCTTCACAGAGTTAAACAAATGCAACATAATAGAATGCAACACATCTTTGCATCAAATATTCCACAGCATAAAAGAATGTAACACACCTTAAAATAATATTCCATAACAGAAACCAGATTGACTGAACCTTCCACACTTTGCTTGGAAAGCTTCTCAATTAAGCATTTCATCATTTACAATTTCTACCTAACGAGACACATCTTAGCCAAGTTTTCTACCACTTTATAAAAAAAAAGTTGTTTTTCTCTACTTTCCAATATGATTTTCCCCATTTCCTTCTGGGATCTGACCTAAGATTCTTTCATATTTCTAACTCTTTAAGACAATATCAGATATTTCTTTGTCTTTTAAAAATGTTTTTATTTATTCTTCAATAATTTCATGCAATGTGTTTTGGTCACAATCCTCCTCCTCTTCACTTGAATCCATCCAGAACCACTCCCACATCCCTGCTACCCCAAAATTCTTGTCTCCTTTTTAAAAGGTTAACCCATTGAGTTACCTTGTGCTGACCATATACTCATAGGTGTGAGGATATCCACCCGAATGTGATCAACCTTCTAGGTACCACACTCCTAAGGAAAACTTACTCTTCTTCCCCAAGAAACAATCAACTATTCCTCAGTTGTGGCTGGAGGCTCACGAACCCCTTCCCACTCCATGCTAGAATGCTGATCGCCTTAGTCGTCTACAGAGACTCTGCAGACAACCCTGGGCTCTGTAAGTTCATGAGTGCACTGTCACATCCAGAGGACACTGTTGTGCTCCAGTCCTCTATGACATGTGGCTCTTGCAGTCTTCCTATGCTCTCTTCCTTCGACAATGGTCCCTGAGCCTTTGGTAGGGTATGCTATAGCTGTCGCATTTGTGACTGGCCACTCCACTGCCACTTACTCTCTGCACTTGAATCAGTTGTGAGTTTCTGTGTTAACTATTGTCCACTTCTGGATAACGTCTGAGAGCTGCACTAATCTGTGGGGAGAAAGACACAAATTTAAAAGGCAGTTTGATACTACGTCTGTTTAGCAGAATAATAGTAGTAGGTTCACCCTCCCCCCCCCATGCCTTTGAGATCCTTAGTCATTAATTCTTGGCTAGATTTATTTACAGTACAAGGCATGCATTTCCTGCTGGAGAATGGATCTGAAGTCTAATCAGACAGTAGTTGATTACTCCCACAATATTCATGCCACTATTGTACCCATGGGCGTATCTTGCCAAGCCAATCATTATTGCAGCTCACAGGGTTCACAGCTGGGTAAGGCTGATGGTGACTCCCCTCCACCTCCAGTAACTCTATAGCACCTTCCAGTGCTATGAAAGCTCAGTAACAAATTTTTCTATCAAGCTTCTAAAATTTTTCTGGTCTCCACTTATTACCTAATTCTGAAGTCACTTCTAAATTTTTTGATGTCTATTATAGCAGCACTTTGCTTCCTGGTATAAAAGAAAATTATCCATGTCAGTTCTGCAAAGGGAAGCAGAATGGTTTCAAAGGAATATTAAAATTTGTTTTAGAGATTTTCTTATGTGATTATAGGAACAGCCAAGGCACTAGAAACCTTTGAACTGGAGCTGACTCTCTAGTCTTCAGGCAAAATGTCTTCTACTATGACAAATTTCATTTTTCTTTTAAGGCCTTTCCATTAATTGGATTAGTCCAACCCAGATTATTGAGGTGAAGTTTTTTATTTACATGGAATGAATTCATTCTCTCTGGCTGGAAACTTTGTATAATAATATAAAACAACTGGCTCACAAAAATAATTTATTTGATGATAGTCTTAGTTACTTTTCTATTTCTGTGACAAAACACTGTGACCTAGGCAACACATAAAAGATAGCATTTAATTGTTTAATTGGGTTTATGGTTTCAGAGGGTTAGAGTCCATGATGGTGGAGCAGAGTTGTGTGGGCGGGCACAGCTAAGAGCTTACATCTTGATCTGAACTAGGGGCAGAAAGAGGCACACTGAGAATGATACATTGTTTTGAAACTTCAGTGGCTGTCCCTCCTCCACTCTTAGTGACTCACATCCTACAACAAGCCACACCTCCTAATGCTTCCCAAATAGCTCCATCGTTTGGGTGCCAAGTATTCAAACATACGAGCCTATGGAGACTCTTCTCACCCAAACCACCATGACTACCACATCTGACAGAAAACATACCACCAGTCATATACGGAAGAGGATATTTTATGATTTTGTTCATAAAATAATATATTGCATCAAAAAGATTTACCACTTACTGCCTTGCACTGTTTCTTCGAATAGCCAATAATTAGTTAAAAGAACTTGGAGGGAGGAATAGGCTAACATTTTGCCCTTCAGTCTCTTGAGTTGGTGCCCAAGCTAGAATGATATATCATTGGCATTATTTCCTAGAATATTATAACATCCCTTCAAATTCAAATGCACAACACAGAGGGGGATATGTCTGTATTTCTCAAGTTGTGGTTAGAAGGACTGAGGCAATGACTTTGCCAACTGGTTGTTCTAGGACATTTTCTCTATAGTTCTGTGAGGAAGGTTTAAAGAATTGAGCTGACACTTAATATGTAATTTTCTTTAGGTAATTTTACTTGGGTTTTCCTACAAAATCTAATTTTTTAATTTTCTTATCAACCCAACATAGAATATATTGGCTACATACAGGCTCTTGATATACATAAGTAAGCAGTATTAAAGACTATACAGAAAGGTCACATTAAAAAGGGCCATCTATCACACAGCTACCTTCTTTTGATGACCTCGCTAAAAAAACACTGTCCTTGTGAATCCTCCAGACTTTAGAGTTGACTTCAGCTGATCGGCTCAAAGATGCTATCTCTTCAGTGCCCTAGAACTATTTTAACTTAGGAAGCTTATTAAAGCTAAATAAGCTTACACAATATCAATTTCCAAAACCAGAATATCCATTTATCAAAATAAAATTATAGTAGAAGAATCATATTATGTATGGTATGCTTCTGACCATCCATTTATGTGTAGGAAAATCTCACTTAATTCTGATTGTGAAGGATTACCTGGCTTAGTGGCTGTAGAATAAGAAGGAGGGCAACTGAAAGGATGAGGTTTTCACAAAGCACATTGCCATCCCCTGTGAGTATGTTTATGTTACTCATCAGTCACATAACCGTCACATGTACTCTAGCTGACATAGTCTTCAGATACATGAGCTTTTCCAATCTGGCTATAGTAAATGGTAACACAAATCTTTTTTTTTTTTTTTTTTTTTTTTTTTTTTTTTTTTTTTTTTTTTTTTACTTTTTGGTTCAAATTTTTTTCTTTCATTTTTCTTTATTAAGAAATTTTCTACTCACTCCACATACTATCCACAGATCCCCCCTCCTCCCTTCTCCCACCCCCAGCACTCTTTCCCAAGCCACCCTGCATCCCCACATCCCCCAAATCGAGGTCTCCCATGGGGAGTCAGCAGAGCCCAGCACACTGAGCCTAGGCAGGTCCAAGCCCCTTCCCACTGCACCAAGGCTGTGCAAGGTGTCATACCACAGGCACCAGGTTCCAGAAGCCTGCCCATAGACCAGGGACAGATCCCAGTTCCCCTGCCTGGGTACCCCTCTAGACAGTTCGAGACAAACAACCGTCTTCCATATCCAGAGGGCCTAGTCCAGTCCCATGGGGGCTCCACAGCCACCAGTCCACAGTTCATGGGCTTCCACTAGTGTGGCCGGTCATCTCTGCACGTCCTCCCATCATGATCTCAACGTCCCTTGCCTGCAGTATCTCTCCTCTCTCTCATCAGTTGGATTCCCGGAGCTCAGCCTGGTATCTGCCTCCATCTGTCACTGGACAAAGGCTCTATGATGACAGCTAGGTTATTTGCTAGGCTGGTCACCAGAGTAGACCGGTCCAAGCACCCTCTGGACCACTGCCAGCAGACCAAGGTGGGGTCAACCTTGGGTAACATGAATCTTAAAAGGTCTTCCTAATTAAAAAAAAAAACCTGGAGTCAAATATTGGGGTGAAAGCTAAAAGATCAGAGAAGCAGAACAAGCCAGCCACAAGTTCTTACCTCTAGGAAATCCTCAGTTTCAAGAGAGTGAGTTCCTGTTTCCTCACACCTTGTATACCTTTTTCTGCCCAGATATCACTTCCTGGGATTAAAGGCGTGTGTGCTTCCCAAGCAAAGGCATGAGATCTCAAGTGTTGGGATTAAAGGTGTGTGCCACCACGCCTGACTCTTCCCAGTGTGGCCTTGAACTCACAGAGATCCAGACCGATCTCTGTCTCCTGAGTGACAGGATTAAGGGTGTGTGCCATCACTGTCTGGCCTCTATGTCTAGTCTAGTGGCTGGCTCTGTCCTCTGATTCCCAGATAAGTTTTATTGGGGTGCACAATATATCACCATAGTAAATAGTCAGTCACATGGGCCTATGAGCCAGTCGTTTCTTTTAATATCAAAGTAGCCATTAAAGCACCCCCTTCTGGGCATCTAACCCAATTGCCTTTTAATAACTTGAGTTAGGTGTGACCTGTGAGTATTTTTGACCTATGTTTTCAAATGCTAAATGTTACTTCTGGACAGGAACAGTTACCTACCAATGTAAGTCCCTTGCTAGTCTTTATCTGCTGGAACAACATAACCATGTCTTAGATGGGGGTTACTTTCTAAAGCACAAACAATATGGAACACAGGCATCCATCAAATCTGTGCAATACACATGGCCATAAGCAAAGCCAAGCCTGATGTTTAAGCACTGGAGAGTCTGGGCTTGTTTTGCACCGTAATAAAACCATTTCTATCCTAACTATGAAGATGGCATTGTACATTTGATCTGTGAGATTTAGGTTATGCCTCATGACAATTCTATTTCCCCCTTTCAAAGTTTTTGCCAACCTCATCATTGATGCTTGTTTCTACAAATCGTCTGCAGAGTCATAACTACATTAAACGTGTGGAATGTTTATCAAGTGAAATAATTCTTACCCACCTGACCCTAACTTTGTATATATGCCACAGACTACCACAAATACTCTTATCTAGTTAATATAGACAATTAACTTTAAAATTTCAAAAACACTACAAAGCGAGTTCCAGGAAAGGCACAAAGCTACACAGAGAAACCCTGTCTCAAAAACCAAAAAAAAAAAAAAAAAAAAAATTTCAAAAACAGCTTTATTTTCCATGAGATTTTAACCAAAGGAATCAAGGAGGAGCTGGGGAATATATTTAATCTGTGTTTTATTTTCACCTAGTTTTACTGTTATTTGTTTGGGTTTGCTTATGGAGGTTTAAAAAGCAATCAGTTTGGCTCCTGCTATATTATATATAATTAACTTCTCCTCTAACCATCAAATGTGACCGTCAACTCACACCTTCTAATAAGGAGGGTTTGTCACACTAAAAATTCATCCTCTTGTGAGTGAGAATTCATTGTACATGAAAGATAGTCAAAGAAGGGGATTCAAAGCTCTTCATGTCCTTTTCTTCTGATAGAAGTCCATCATCATCATCATCGTCATCATCATCATCATCTTTTTCTCTTCTATCTCCCTTTGAGAGAAGAAAATGAATAGAAAAGATACTTTGAAGGAAACTGTACATATCAAAGACTATTTTGAAGCCATCAGGTTACCAGCCTTTTGTGTAAAGTCATCTCCTTACACTAATGGAGAAGAATTTTGTAAACAGTTTGGATAAAGGTACCCCATGGAATGCTATTTCCAATTTTTTAGAAAGTGACAGTCCATTATTCAGAAATATAACGAAAGTATGCATCACTTTCCATGTATAATTTTCAGGTGGTTTCATTCAAACTCACAAGGATGTGTGCAAACCTTACACTATGAAACATTACCTTGCGGCTTCGTGCTTCTCTTTGAGACGTTTCTTTGAGGTGAATTATTCAGACGCTCCAGAAACTGGGACTATTAATTACAGTCACTCAGGATGGAGGACTGCAGAGCTTAAAGCCCTGGGAGAGTTGCCATCAAGTCACCAAGCCCTTCACCTCACAGCCTGGCATCTAGCCAACATTAGCAGCTTGCAAAAGGCACGGCTTCTCTCCTGCTACCGCACTGTGGCCTTGAAAGATGAGTCAAGGATGATTTTAACCTTTGCCAATAATTTATGCTTTGAACACTACTATTTCATGACTACATTACAAATTTAAGACCAGAAAGGCCAAAGATCTTGAAAAACTTAAATTACAAGGTGATTTTGAAAGCATCTAGACTGTCTCAGCCAGCAAGAAATCTGTTTCCCTGAAAAATGATGCATGCGAAGGATCGGGTCCTATAAGCAATATTTAATGGACGTAATGACTTCCAGTTACTCACTACTTACTATAAACTTGGAAATGTGTCTTTGCCAAACTCTTACCACGAAGGTAAGTTTGGCATCTCCTTTCATACAAGGGGCTGTGAGGATGAGAGGACCAAATGACTTATCTGATACCTCAAAGCACTTGAATCGTTTCTCCAAATTTCGTGATCATAAACCCTAACTTATTGCTCCTAGAGGGTAAATTATTTAGATTCTGAAATTGTAGAGAGACTAAATGAGCCTTTTAGTTTAAGAAAATGGCTTTAACAACCAAAGACAAAGTATTAGAATGTCCAAAATGGAGAAGAAAGAGAACTGTGACATCACAGCATTTGGAGAAGAGCAAAGCACAGGAAATTACGATATGAAAGACGCCATCTTAAGATGGGAGCTTAAAAGGAAACAAAAGGCACATCTGAAATAGAAAATCGACTTTTATAATCCTTATGCCTGTGTATTTCCTTTTAACTTCATTTTCTTTTGCCTAGTGTGAATAGAAGTATCTGACTTTTGTTTGTTTTGTTTTGTTTTGTTTTGTTTCCCCCCATAAATAAGCTCCTGTACCTCTTAAGGCAAGGGGCTGTGACACCCATCCTACTCATCTCCTTAAGTGACTGACTAACATACTTAATGAGACAGACAGCCCAACAGTTAGCTGATGGGGTGGCATTTGATTCCCTTCTGAGTGACTGCTCAATCAATAAAGTCCTGACACACATTTCCAAGGACCTGAGTTCATATACCTGCCACCTCTGTAAAAAAGCCAGACATGGCAATATACATCTGTGACCCTAGTGCTGGGGGCGGAGACATGCAGATCCCCAGATCCCCATTGGCCAGCCTAGCAAATTGATGTGTTCTGGCCTCAACAAGAGACCCTGTCTCAAAAATGTGGTGGAGAGTGAATACTAGAAGAAGAAAATTGTTGTTGCTCCTAGGCCTACTAATGCACACACACACACACACACACACACACACACACACACACACACAATGCATTCACACATAAAACAAAAAAAAATTTAAGTATGTTCAAAGAATTCATAGGATGCTTATAATCTCCCGAATGGATTCAAAGAGATTAGAACAAACAGCTGAAGGAAATAAGAAATCCAATACAAGATATGAAAATGAGATTCAGTACAGAGAGCTGGCAAGATGACTCAGCAGGGAAAAGCACCAGCTGCCAAGCCAGATGACCTGGCTTCAACCCCCAGAACTCAGACAGTGGAGGGAAAGAACCGACTCCCACGTTGTCCTTTGACACCTCCCCACATGCCGTGATACGCCTTGTGCCCCTCCATAAACACAAAATAGAAAAAGAAAACAAAAAGTCGACCTGAAATACTGGACATGGAAAGTTCATAAATCAAATGAACAAAAAGCTCCATGGAAAGCCTTACCAACAGACGGATCCGGTAGACAACAGAATAGCAGACCCTGGGTGTCTTGTCAGCTCCTGTGTGTGTGTGTGTGTGTGTGTGTGTTTATGTGGGTGTGTGCATGTGTGTGCAGGTATGCATACCCATGCATTTCCATGGGAAGGTCAAGGGTCAACACTGGGTGTTTTCTTCTGTTGCTCCCCATCTTATTTTTTGAGGCAGGGTCTCTCAGTGAACTTGGAGTTCACCATTGTACTCCACTAGCTGGACAGAAAAGCTCTGGGATCCTGCTGTCTCCACTATCCCAGAGTGGAGGTTTGAGACAAACCACTACCCCAAACTTTTACACAGGTGCTGGGGATTTGAACTTGGGTCCTCATGCTCAGACAGCTGGCACTGTGCCCACTGAGCCCTCTCTCCTGTCCTTTCTGCAGCTATTTTGTCCATGTGTTAACAGTAAGGGGAATTAATGGGCAGTAACGATGTTGAACGTAATTGGCAAATGCTTATAATGGACAAACTCCAAAGTATTAGTGGTTTAACACAATATAAATTTATTTCTATAACACATAAAACCCAGTTGTCAAGAGAATCGACGACCATCTACTTGAAGTTAGGATCTGGTGCTAATGAAGTCTCTGCCAACGTCAAGATGGTTTCTGAGGCTTTTCTGGGAGCTGCCATCCAAACAGCGGACTATTAAAGAGAGCATGAATAATACATGGGAGTTCCATTGGGTGGGGGAGGCTTTCCAACGGCAGACAACAAACACCTCCATCCAATTTCCATTAGACACATGGCCGAACCAGGAGCAAAGGGCTGGGAAACTATAGCCCATTAGCCAGGTAACTGCTTTCTTACAATGTTTGCTAGGGAGAAAGGAGTCCAAATGTGTATAGAGAGCTGGGTGTCCCTGCTACAACCATCTTCATCCACAAGAGTGACCCATGGAACAGTTAGGAGGCAGGAGTGAGGATCCAGAATAAAAAATTGGTTCCAAGTTGAAAAATGCTGTTTCCAAAAGACACTGTAGCCCAATCCCTGGACCTATGAATGTTACAAAAGGCAAAGAGGATGGGAAAATTGGAAGGGAGTGGGGGGAGGGGAAGGAAAGGGAAGAGACGGGAGAAGGGAGAAGGGATCTTGAGGTTGATAGCAACACTAAGTTATCTGAGGAGACCCCAAAAGGAAGAGGCAGGGAAAGATTGTACACACAGACATGGGAGAGCACAGATTTGAAGCTGCTGACCTTGATCATCGGAGTGATGCAGCCACAATTGAGGAATGCCAGCAGCCACTGGAAGCTGAGTGGGACAAGCCACAGATTCATCCAGAGCTTCTGAGCGAGGTGCTCCCTGCTGACATCTTCATTTTGTCCCCTCACTGTTGGCTTCGGACTTCTAGCCTCCTGGCTTTTGTTACCTTGTTTTGAGCTGTTAGCCCTACAGTGATTTTCTACAGACACCACAGGAAGTTAGTACCTAGCCCAAGGGGATTAAGTGACTTAACTCTCAGCTCATCCAAAAGAGACACCAAACGTTAAAGCATTGGGTTGGCTAGATGGCTCATCATTGAAGAGCACTGACTGCTCTTCCAGAGGACCAGGGTTCAACTCCCAGTACCTACATGGTAGTTCACAACTGTCTGTAACTCTAGTCCTAGGGGATCCAACGCCCTCTTCTGGCCTCCAAGGGCACTGCATACATGTAGTACATAGGAAAAACAAAAGCAAAAAACACCCACACACATAAAACCAAAAATGAAATGAAAAAATACTTTAAGTCTTTGTCTTCGCAGTGTCCTTTCTGTGTTTAGAGTGGTGGGATTTGTAGTAGATACTAAAGGGCTGATATTGCATGTGAAGACCAGGGAGCTGTAAGATGAGCATATTAGAATCCTTCATTCTAGCTATTCCCTGCCCATTAGCCTAAATGTTTGTCAGCTTCCAGGACCCAGACTTCATGGGAGGAGAACAGGGTTTCTAGGGCACTGAGCTGGCGTCCACATCTCTAGCCAAGAACATGAGTCAGCTCACAGCAGTGAGCATTGCTGCCTAAGACTGCAGAGCGAGCGAACTCCTTGGATCTTGTCTTCTCTTTGCTTCAAATTTGCAGGTAGATCAGCATATTTTTTAACCAAAGACAGACTCTGGAGTTTGGCAGGCAAAATCTATAGAGATGAATGGCCCTCTTAAGCCGGACCTAATTAATTGACAAAAATGATGAATGTGGCTGAGAAGTTAGGCTTTGCTGATCCCAGGCTCACCATGCACACCCGTGTCAGGTGATCTTCATCAAGTCAACGACTCATCTGCCAGTGAAGAGAATATTGCCAATTCACAAGGGTAATAGGATGCATTCCATTAACCAAATCAGAATCAAAAAGGAACCTCTGGGAATTCAGAACTTCCTATCCTTAGGGGAGTCTAAGGAAATAAGAAATCATTAGGATGACTCCCAGTAACACAATGCATAAAAATGAGGGAACTTTGTGAACTTCTCAACTCCCAAATCGCCATGTTTCCCTCTACCAGGGCTCAGTTCCATGTGCAGGATCCAGTTACATCATGTGACTCTCAGAAGACCAGAGAGCATTGCATTTGTCGTCAGGAGTCCTGGTTTAAGCCAAACTCCCTCTAAACAGATTTGGAAATTTATATAACACTTGTACTTCAACTTTTTTTGCCTGTTCTTCCCCATTCTACTAAAATCTGGGACTCTGCATCTCAGTAATTCACATTATTGGGACCAGGACATCTGGACACATCTACATCCTGACTGCATCCTACAGATTGAGTAAGCAGAAGAGGAATGGGTTCTAGATATTCCCCATATTCCCAACTGGGGCACAATGACACAGTATTCTGCCCTGAAGATGTCTCTAGACTGTTATAAACTTCACAGATGTGTATCTACCTGTTGTTCCTCAGCAAAACTGAGTGTAGTGTAAGTCATTAACCAGTGACTTCACAAGTATGACTCTGCTCTGGTGGAAGAGAGAAGAACCATCAATAGTAAATGAGAGCATTAATTACTACATATATGAAGCATTACCATAGTGACTGTTAATCTTGGCAGTCAGTTTGATTGGATCTTGAATCACTTAAGAGAACCCCATCGGGAAGGACAATGAGAGTATTTCCTGGAAGAATGGACAGAGCGGGAAGATATGCCCCAAGAGCAGGCAGCACTCTCCATGGCAGGCCACACATAAAGAAGTTAAAGGAAACTAGTACAGCTTTTGCCTGTCCTCCTTTACTTCTTGCTGGTGAGTGCATCCATTGTGCTAGGGCCGCTGCTGTTGTCATCCTTTGTTAACACCAGAACCCAGGTTCTGCAGCCTTCCAAAATGAATGTACCAAATGGCTCTTCAAGAATCCTCTAGGCCTTTAGCTCCAGATTTGAACTGCTGAGGTATCCATCCTCATGGGCTGAGCGGCTAGCTATCAGGTTCTCAACCCCTCCAGTGTCCGGACAGATACCGTTGGATAATACAGTTCATTTATGTGCACCAATAGAGTCAACCCCTTTGTAATTCAGTCTATAGGTTCTGTTCCTCTAGAGAGCCTAGCCTCATAAAGCATTTAGGAAAGCCTTGTTTTCTTTTCGGTTAGTTGTTTGCGGCAACTTTCTGTCTATTCAAGTCTTAACCAATATAGCTCGTTCTTCCTGAAATTACCCTGTCTTAGCAGATGCTTCCTCATTTCTACCACCGTCATCACAGTGGAGTCATTTCCAATGTAATCAACAGAAACACTCCCTCACATCCCCACACATCCCAATCAGCTTGGGTAATTTCTTCACAACACAACGTCCAAGATCCTTGCATTTACTGCTTTATATTGTAAAGACTTCTCTGTGTCTCTAAATATTAGAAGGAGAAAGACCTTGTCCTATTTGTTGATGTGTCTATAATGACTCTAACAGTTCTGGTGGGCACTCAAAACAGTGTTTGTTGAATGGAACAGAGAATGGTGGGATGGATAGATGATGGATATTAATTGATTTGAGGATATGATTCAATTCCAATGGTCTCTCTATCCTCTTATAATTCTTCCATACTGGGTTGCCAAGAAATCTATTCAAGCCTTCTTGAAGATCTGTGGGGTAACATTTTAAGCAAGAAAATTTTTAAGCAAGAAAAATGATTCAGGCCAATAGCTGAAAAACCTGTCCCCCTTCTCAGAAGCATCATTATCATATGGTAACTCAGCAAAGAACTGCTTCTCACTTGGAGAAGGTCTAAGATGGAGGGAAGTAGAAAGGGTGGGGCTTATTTTTCCTTTTCTGATCTTTGGGGTACTTCAGATTACTCAGAATCAAGAGTAACATGAAGACAGAGGGATCTAGAGTTAGAATAGTTGGGATAAGCCCTGACTGGCTACTTCCCAGTGACCTTAGACAAGCCACTGAACCTCTCTTTCAATGCATCTCATCCTGTATAAACTTGGGTAAAGGTAACATGACTTACAGTTTGACTGTAAAAATTAATACGTTTCTATATATAAAAGAGTTCTCTCTAAGGGTATGGTTTTTGCACCTTACCCAGGACAGACTGGATTCTAACCTTTAAATTCAACATTTACAGACTTACATATGGAAGTACTCCAGAGATACACTTTCAAACCCAGGCCCTATTCAAGCACAAACTCTACCTAAACTTGAGAAGTAGGAAAACACTCACTCAAGCATTCACATTACTTGGAAAGTTATACTTTTCTTTCTTTCTTTCTTTCTTTTTTTTTTTTTTTGGTACCAGATCTGATGTTCCAAATGTTCTCCAAGGAGTCTCTTAATTCAACTGGAGGCTGCTGCTGAGTGCTGCAATTAACTTCTGGTTGACAGAACTCTTTTTCTCTGTTCCCCTGTGTTCATTTTTCCAAAAGCAACTCAATTGCTTCTCCTGATTAATTTCTAACCGTATATATACTTAATAGAATTGAAAACCAGCAGGTGTACCATATAAGGAAACATCAAACGAGCTACTAAAATAACATTCTTTTTCAAAGTCAGAATGTGCTCTACCTAAGTCAACCTCATCTGAGTGCAAAGTAGGAAAGAAGCAATGAACACTACTAATGATGTGTCAACAGGGTCCCTGTCCTGACATCTGGGGGGTGCACTTACTTAGTTTTACTAATATCTGGGTGGTGCACTTACTTAGTTTTACTAACATCTGGGTGGTGCACTTACTTAGTTTTACTAACAGGAGCTTAAGAGCTAGATAGTCCTAAAGAATTGTCCCTGTGGTGCTGGAGGGAAAACCTTTCCTCTCCCACATGTACCGACCACTAAATGGGACCAAATAGTCAACTGGCGAGGTAGAAGACAAGCCCTAGGGACGGACTCAGCTGAGAAAAGCTGCTTAATGCTGGTAAAGAAAGAGAGAGGAGAGTGCTAACTGTGAGAAGCACCTCAGTGTCTTTACCTTCTCCCCGTATCCTCTCCCACAGTGCTACCCAGGCTGCTTCTTTTAAAATGATGTTCGCCTCTTCCTCACCATGGCTCAAATTGCCGTGTGACACCCAAAATCCCAGGTGATAGATTCATTTTAGAGACACAATATTGGAGGCATCTTACAAACGGAAAGCAGTTGTGATTTAGCTTTTTTTCTACTTGTATGTTCCAATAAAAAAAAAAATACTGTCCTAGGCTCATGTTTTGAAGTTAATTGCACCACTCAGCTGCAGCTTCCGGTGGAATTAAGAAAACCCTGGGAGAATGTTTGGAGTTCCAGATCTTGTTTCCCGGCAGGTGGTGCTGTTCTAAGAAGCCATGAAGCTTGAGGGGCGGGATCTAGGTTGGCGGAAGTAAGAAAGCAGAAGTGGAACTTGGAAGGCTATTCCTGGTCCCACTTCCTCTTTCACACTCTGCTTCTTGGTCAACCATGTTGTGAACAGCCTCCTCCATACTCTCCAGCTGCCTGAACTGAGTAGCCATGAATTCTCCATGATGGACTGAAATCCTCTGAAACCATGAACTGATACAGACCTCTAATAAGATCTTTAAGCTGTTTCTGTCAGGTGTTGTGGTCATCGAAACACCAAAGTATCCAGTATGCCTACACTGCTGTCAGTTATGTGACATGAGCCAGACTCTGTCTCTCTCCAACTGAAAAGCACAGGGACATCCAGATCGTCAGCAAGCTGCCATTCACTGGTTGCAAGCTGCACCAATTTCTTTTACATCTTTGCTGTCAAATTCCAGAGTTGTAAAACTGTGAGCAGTTTCTTTATAGAGCTGAGATTCAGTTTTCTTCATCTTTGAAATGGTTATAACTTACCAATTTTTAAGGAACCAATGAAAATAAAAGCTAATAAATAAATACTCACTGTCAACATAAAGTGTTAAGTGCCCATAGTGTGACAGTAGGACATTAACGCTACACATGCAAAACCAATGTGAAAACAGTGGTAGCCAGGCTGTGGTGATGCACACCTTTAATCCCAGCACTTGGGAGGCAGAGGCAGGAGGATCTCTGTGAGTTTGAGGCCAGCCTTGTCTACAAAGTGAGTTGCAGGACAGCCAGGGATAGAGAGAGAGAGAGAGAGAGAGAGAGAGAGAGAGAGAGAGAGAGAGAATGTGGTCATGGTGACCACCATACACAGTAACTCTAGAGGGTCCTAGTGTTAGGAACTTTTGGCAACAGACTCCCCTTCATCCATAAAGATAAGCTGTCTGATTCACTCATTCATAAAGACAAATTGTCTCTCATAATAGACAACAACAGAGAGGCAGAATTGTCCCTGTGTCTGGTTGCTGGTAATAACCAAACACTGATCAAATATTAAGTGTCTATCATCTAATTTAGAGTGTTTTCTCACCTTCTGTTCTTTCTAAAATCTAATCATTAAAAATTGCTGAGTTTCAGTGTGTGACTCATGGGCACCATCAAGTCAGAGGTACTGGAGCGTTCACTGAGTCACACTGCACTGGAAATGGCCCCAGACACGGATAGGGGCATTTTCAAAAGAACACAGCCGCAGCGAGGGCCTTATAGAAACATCCATAACTGAGAGAGGAGCCAACAGATGATGCAGCTCTAGATCTTTCA
The DNA here is from genome assembly GCA_902168425.1 of Peromyscus attwateri. Classification (NCBI taxonomy): domain Eukaryota; kingdom Metazoa; phylum Chordata; class Mammalia; order Rodentia; family Cricetidae; genus Peromyscus; species Peromyscus attwateri. Next base: position 33,533 of record CABHPP010128011.1, read on the forward strand.
AAGACCCCTCTACAAATCCATTCATGAATGACTACAGAAACAATGACTCCTCTACAAATCCATTCATGAACGGCTACAGAAACAATGACTCCTCTACAAATCCATTCATGAATGGCTACAGAAGCAATGACCCCTTTACAAATCCGTTCATGAACAGCTGCAGAAACAATCCACCATTTTTTGCATTTGTCTGGCATTTTTCTATACTTACATGACTTCTCTGTGTACATTCCCAATATTTTCTTCTCCCATTTATCAAGTTTATACTCATGTCTTTAGTTATCACAAACTCAGAGAGAGAGAGAGAGAGAGAGAGAGAGAGAGAGAGAGAGAGAGAG
>CABHPP010128012.1:4694-15177 GCA_902168425.1 Peromyscus attwateri
AAGGAAGGAAGGAAGGAAGGAAGGAAGGAAGGAAGAAAGAAAGGAAGAAAGGAAGAAAGAAAGAAAGAAAGAAAGAAAGAAAGAAAGAAAGAAAGAAAGAAAGGGAGAAAGAAAGAAAGAAAGAAAGAAAGAGAGAAAGAGAGAGAAAGAGAAAAAAGAGTATTTGAGCCAGGTCTAGTGGCTCAGATCTGAAATTCCAGAACTTAGTAGGCAGAGGCAAAGGATTGCTATGAGTTTGAGGCCAGCCAAGGCTACACAGTGAGTGCCAGCTCAGCCAAGGTTATATGATGAGACTCTGTCTCAAAAAAAAAAAAATAACAACAACAACAAAAAAAGCACCACACACAAAAATAATAAGTCTTACGAGGTAATATTGGGTCAGAACGATGCATAATACAGAACATGAGAAAAGGTATAACCCAAAGACATCACTCTGTAATTTCTATCACTTGGAAGTTAAAAGATCCAGGAGTGTCTCAACGGTAGGCTGTGGGCAATGTGGCCTGCATGTAGCCAGGCATAGCTACAACATGGGCCAATACAGAACCATAAACTCACTAATTCGTCACTTTCCTGTTACTAGGATAAAATGCCACACCTAAAAGCAACTTATGGAAGAAAAGGTTTGTTCTGGCTTACGGTTCCAGAGAGATAGAGTCCACTATGGAAGAGGGGCATGGCAACAGACAGGGGAAGCTTAGCAGAAGGAGCAGGAAACTGGCCTAAAAATATTTCCTCCACACACAGGAAGCAGACACACGTGCGCGCACGCGCGCACGCGCGCGCACACACACACACACACACACACACACACACACACACACACTGTTGTACCATAGAGTTTCATACCCAGCCCAATTATCACCCAAGGGTGGTCCTAAGCAGTTTTAGAGTTTTAAAAAACAATCAAACTTCAGATTCGCTGTCTTCCTTCAGGAAGCTAGAGGCAGATGTACTTTATTAAAAAACTAAGGAGTGGAAAAAGGAAAGGAAAGCGGAAAAGTTAACTTCTGTAATCTAGAAACTTCCAAATAATTTAGTGGCTGATGAAGATATATACTTTTTATTCCTCCATGTAACTACCTCAAATATATATTCCGGAAGTCAAGACAACTCCATTCCATTTATTTTTAATTTTTGGAGTCTCGTGAGAACTTTATCTTGCTTTTCTGCCACTGTTTAGAGCAGTGGTAATTAAAATTTTATCCCTAGATCAGTGCCATCAACGTCACATGGGAACTTGTTAAAAAATACAAATTTTCAGGTCTTCACAGCAGACCTGAGGAGTCAGAATCTTGAGCCTGGTGTCAGGGTGAGCCCAGATCAGTTTTAACAAGATCTTCTCGGTGACTCTGATATTCTCTAGAGTTTGGGAAGGCCTGTCTTGGGGCAGATCATGTTCTGAAGGATCAAAGTGGACTGCAGTACTTTCACGTTCCAGCTCACCAGAGGGAAAAAAATGTGGAGGTTTTTGTGGACCAGATCAGGAAATAGCATCCATTACTTCCACTTGTATCCACTCGGCAAGACCCGCTCGCACGGTAACCCTGGTTTCAAGGGTGAGTTAGGAAACACAGTCTTCAGCTGCATAGCTACATGTTAGCTATCATCATCTTATAAGGAGAAAAGGAAAGAATAGATTTAGGAGAATAACTAGCAAGCAGTTCCTACCACATAGATAATCCAGGTACCAGGCACTCCAAGATGGAATAAGAAGATAAATCTGTAGCTGATGTTGACAGGATGTCCTATTCATAGCATGTCCTGTTCATCAGGCCACAGAACAACCAGTCCAGATGCAAATAAGGAAGCTGAGAAGGTCCAGGGATAGTTGCCAGGGAGAAGAACAAAACCAAAAGAATACCTGTATTTGAATGCATGGCCAGATCTTGTGGGTAAATTCACGACAGGTAAACAAAACACAAAACCAGGAAAGTACTAGTTCCAGGGACAACAGACCACTGAATGGGAAAGGAGAGATAATTATAGGTTTCTATGTGGCTAACCTGGCAATAATATTTATATAGTCGTGATGTAAATATTTAATATTGATTGAACTAAAAATGGCTCTGTAACTGTTTGGGGAGGATGAGACCACTGCCTATTGAAAGTGCGTACAGGCTAGCTTAATAATTAGAATACACAATGTTTTTACAGTTCTTACTGCCTGTCAGTCATAGCTAAGACCGTCGTATATTTAACTTTCTGTGTGTGTGTGTGTGTGTGTGTGTGTGTGTGTGTGTGTGTGTGTGCCTGTGGTCATGTATGTACAGGTGCACATGTGTATGAGACTGCATGTGTATATGTGTGCATGCATGCACTGAAGGCCAGGGGACAAGCTAAGGTGTCTACATCTTTGTTTTGGTTTGTTTGTTTTTGTTTTTCGAGACAGGATTTCTCTGTGTAGTCCTGGCTGTCCTGAACTCACGGAGATCTACCTGGCTCTGCCTCCTGAATGCTGGGATTAAAGGTGTGCGCCACCGCCACCCAGCTGTCTACATTTTTTGAAAGACAGGGTCTCTCGTTGGACTCATCAAGTAGACTAGGCTGGCAGGCTAGCAAAAATCTAGCAAGTTTTCATAAAGAAATGGAAACAAATGAGAATATTCTTGAAGAAATGAGAAGCAGAAAGAAAGAGTGGGGAGAGGAAAGACTGAGTAAGAGGAGACATTGCTCTTGAACACTCATTCTGGGCTTCAGACCTAGGAAGAGAGCAATTACTTCATGGAATTCCTGTGGACACAATCCAGGGCGGCTACTGAGTGAACACCCAAGTCAATGTCTGTGTCTGTGTCTGTGTCTGTGTCTGTGTCTGTGTCTGTGTCTGTGTCTGTCTGTCTCTCTCTCTCTCTCTCTCTCTCTCTCTCTCTCTCTCTCTCTCTCTCACTGTGTAGCCCAGTCTTATTTCAAACTCCTTAATCCTCCTGCCTCAGCCTCCCAAGTGCCAGGGTTATAGATGTATGCCACTATGTCTGCCTTGCAGAATGATTTTGATCTGGGTTTCTTTTTTATTATTTTTTAAAGATTTACTTATGTATTTGAGTGTTCTGCTTGCATGTATGCCTGCATGACAGAAGAGGGCTTTGGATCCCATTATAGGTGGTTGTGAGCCACCCTGTGGTTGCTGGGAATTGAACTAGGACCTCTGGAAGAGCAGCCAGTACTCTTAACCACTGAGCCATCTCTCCAGCCCCCTTGATCTGGGTTTCTAAGGTAGAAAGCAAGTTGGCTCCAGAATGAGACTCTCAAAAAATAAACAAAACAACAATCACAGAACAACAGCAACAGCAAAAGGTAGAGGAAGAGGCAAGTCACCCTGAAGTGACTGATTTACTTAAGGCAAGGCCCATTAAGTACTGACAATAGCCTATGGCGTGGCCTTGGGCAAGGCACTTGCTTTCCGAGTGCCTTGGTTTCTCTTTTGCAGACAACGTAACAGTCCATGCATATGAATAATGCGCTATACTTTTCAAAGCTGCTTCAATTTTCCATTTTCTTGAGTTAGTTTTTCAAAAATAAAATATATAGCAGAATTACCCAGTTCATTTATGGCAGGACCCGAATTCTATTCCTATGCTCTAATTCGCTTTATCTTTGTAAATATCCTTTCAATTGCTTGTCAGAGAGCCCTATGAGGTAAAAGTATTCCTCCAATTTCTAATGGTGGAAATCAGGAAATACCCCACACCTCCAGGCACCTTAGCAGAGCCAAGACCTAAATCCAAGTCTCAGGGGAGGGGGGGTTAAATTAGTGGCTATTTCAAATGTACAGCATCTGCTGTGATTACGTGAGATGCATAGAGAGAGGGAAGCAGCCATACATAGACAATAGATAATACACTGCCAGCCCTTCTCCCGCTGCTCTGGACAGGCCGACATAGGCTATGATTACTACCCTCGTCTGACCTCTGTTACTGTAATAAACACCCTGACCAGAAGCAGCTTGTGAGAGAAAAGGGTTGATTTGGTTTACACTTCGGTTTAATCTATCATTGAGGGAAATCAAGGCAGGAACTGAAGGCAGGAACCATGAAGGAAGGCCACTTCCTCTTTCTGACTCATGCTCAGTCAGCATTCTTATACCTCCCAGACCCACCTGCCTAGAGAGTACTGTCACAGTGGGCTGGGACCACCCACATCAGTCACCAATCAAGACCGTCTCTCACAGACACGGCCATAGGCCAACCTGATGGAAACAGTGCTCCAGTTGAGGTTCCCTCTTCCCAAGTGACACTAAGTTGTGTCAAGTTGACAATAAAAATTAACCAGGTCATATGTCAACTTGACACCAGCTAGGGTCATCTGAGAGGAGGGAGCCTCAATGGAGAAAATGCCTCCGTAAGACTGGGCTGTCTACAAGCCTGTGGGGCATTTTCTTAATTAGTGATTGGTTGTGGGTGGTGCCAAGTTCTGGGTTCTATAAGAAAGCTGGCTGAGCAAGCCATGAGGAGCAAGCTAAGCAGCTCCCCTCCATGCCCTCTGCATCAGCTCCTGCCTCTGGATTCCTGCCCTGTTTGAGTTCCTGTTCTGACTCCTTCAGGGATGGAGTGTGACCTGGAAGTGTGAGCAGAATAAACTCTTTCGTCCCCAGTTTGCTTTTGGTCATGGTGTTTCATCACAGCAATAGTGACCCTAACTAAGACACCAGGACAGTTACCACCCTTCCTTGGGGGTCCAAGTTTCACTGTCCTCTCGTTTTCAGAATATTTTCATTGTCTGATTATTTTACTTAGATAATACCAAAGTACCAATAATAGCTGTCTCTCAGAGGACTTCATGAACTCATAAAGAGGGAAGCCTAGGTGCCTCACATGTGGAAAGCCTGGGGTTGAATCCCTCAACCGAGCCAAAGAGACAAATAAAATGAAAAGATGGGGGGCAGCAGGACTCAGTTACTTAAGCCAATACTGAGACAGAAGAGCCTCCAAGGTGGCTGACAGACTTCAAGTCCTGTGCTTGGACAGTACCCACCCCGCAGCAGTTCCGGGCAATTTTTGTGTCTTCGTGGACCCCTCCTTGTGGCCCTTCCTCTTGGTGAGTCACTGAGACTTGACTGAAGTCTAAGTGTGAGGCCCAGTTGGACCTATACTGGATGTTTTTAAACAGCACGAATGTCTTCCAGACGTTTCCCACCAATGCCTCCATTTCTCGTGCCCACCCCAAGGCTAGGAAAGAGTCATTGCTGCCTTAGGCTGCCCGGGAGGTGGAATCAACAGATGCTGCCCACAGTTTAGCCCCACTCTGGCCTTCTGAGGGGAGGGACTCCTTTTGAGGAAGGGTATTCTCTGGGGAGAGGTTGGTTACCACAGAGGAGGGTCTCCTCAGAGAAGGGTCTCCTTATGGGAAAGGCCTCTACAGGGGAGTCATCTCCTCAGAGGAGGAGGTCACCCAAAAGGAGACATCTCCTTGCAGGGGTCAAGGGGGTGTGTTTCCATCAGGGGCAGGATCTCCTCAGAGAAGATCTCCCCAAGGGAGACATCTCCTTAGGGGAGGGGTCTCTCCAAGGGAGGGAATTTTTCAGGGGAGGGTCTCTGCAGAAGAAGAGTTTCCTGAGGGTAGGGTCTCCTTAGCCGATGCCGGGTGTGGCAGGAGGGGGTCTCATGCCAAGCAGCTCCCACAAGACAGCAAGAGCCAATGCAGTGCAACCAGCTTCCTGGAGGCCTCCAGAGTTCCCTGGGGACTGTAAGAGAGAGCTTGGCTCGCCCACAGCCTTCCTGCCAGGGCTGGGACTGCTTGGCCTGGCCCCCTAGAGGCACTGGCCAGCATCCCTCCCCAGCCTCCATCCACATTGGTCATTCCCCTGCCCCCACTGCCCTTTAACGGGACCGCTGACAAGTTGAATACAGCGGGAATAACAGCCATTTGTTCTGGTTATCGCTGCCGGTATTGAAGCCAGATGTGTGTGTTGCTGACATTGACATGGTACATCTGGCTGGGTTTTTGGTTTCCATCGTGGAGTTTACCACATCCACCCCGGCCTGCTAGAAGACAGGAGGCAAACATCTGGAAGTCATTGCAGCCGTCACGCTTCAAGGGGATCTCGTACCACAGAGAAGAGAATTCAATACGTAACTGAGCAAAATTATCCAGCTCGTCTTGTCAGTCCAGATTTCAAACACATGCAGGAGAATGGCAGCCATGCCATGGCGCCCTCCTTCCTGTTCCGGATGATGCTGGTGGGTACCGCGAGAGCCTGGACCACGGGTCTTCTCTACCCAGCCACCTCACTCTTCCCCATTGAGCAGCTCTCACCCAAGGTCGTCTTTGACACTGAGCGACAGAATATTTCGCAAATCCTGGGTAGGCCTTTCCTTGTTTTCCTTTTGATCTCAATTTGCTAAGAGTTTTAAATTAAACACTACTTAGTGCTCCCCCACTCCCCCCCCCCCCACCCGCCCACCCACTTCCGCTTATACCAGGTCCTTTTTCATAGTATTCAATACTCTAGTCCTACCCTATACATTGTTTTGTCCCATATTTCTTTCCTAAGGCAAATATTAGTCTTTATTAAGGCAAAAATAAATCACGCTAATTCTTACTGTGATTCCCCCAACCTTTCCCCTGCCTGGAATCTTCTGTTCTCTTCGCTGTCAACCCAAATCTTTTTGTCCCTTCACGGTCTACCTCCAGCTTATTTTCATCCGTGAAGCCCCTCCTGGCCTCACAGGCCTCTGTAGACCCAACTTTGTGTGCTTCCCTAATTAAGCATAAGTTTATGGAGAGGAAACACTGTTCAACTTTGCCTGTCTCCTCCAGCAGCCAGCCTCGTGTGCTGACATATAGTAAGCCCTCCGCACACCTTTGGTGAATACAAGCATGCATTACCGTTTTTCAAACCGCTCCTCCTTCCCGCGCGATCCTCTTGATACCTACTTTCTCTTTCATGACATGACTCACCGTGTCTGTAGGAAGAATGTGTCGTAAACTTTTGGAAATATAGCTCAAGCTACCTAGTAAATTAAAAATAGCAATTCCTTAAGAGTCTTACCATTTGGAGAATCATTAGTTTTAAGTTCTTCTCATTATAGTGTGATTACTTTTTTTAATTAAAAATATTAAATTGGGGGCTGGAGAGATGGCTCAGAGGTTAAGAGCACTGGCTGCAACCGGGCAGTGGTGGCGCACGCCTTTAATCCCAGCACTCGGGAGGCAGAGGCAGGCGGATCTTTGTGAGTTCGAGGCCAGCCTGGTCTACAGAGCGAGATCCAGGAAAGGCGCAAAAGCTACACAGAGAAACCCTGTCTCGAAAAACCAAAAAAAAAAAAAAAAAAAAAAGAGCACTGGCTGCTCTTCCAAAGGTCCTGAGTTCAATTCCCAGCAACCACGTGGTGGCTCCCAACCATCTGTAATGAGATCTGGTGCCCTCTTCTGGTGTGCAGTGTTACATGCAGACAGAACACTGTATCCATAATGAGTAAATATTTTTAAAAATATTAAATTGGAGCTAGAAGATGGCTCATTTGTGGAGAGCCCTTGTTGCTCTTGCAGAGGACCCAGATTCTATGTCCAGCATCCACGGGGTAGTGCACAACCATCTGTGACTTCAGTTCCGGGTCTCCTGACCTCTGCAGGCACCAGACACGTACCTAGTGTACAGACATACATGTAGGCAAGACACCCATACACATAAAATAAATAAAATTGAAAACATATTACATTTATTTATGAGGCATAGGGCATGTATGTCTCAGGGATCAAACTGAGGTTGTCAGGCTTGGCAACCTACCGAGCCATCTCTCCAGTCCTGTAATAAGACTTTTTAAAAAGTGTTTAACAATTTTGAATGTGTATGAATATTTTGCTTGCATATAATGTAAGTGCACTGCCTACAAAGGCCAGAAGAGGGTGCCAGATCCCCCGGAGCTGAAGCGACAGACCGTTCTAAGACATGATGTGGGTGCTAGGAACTGAATCCTTGTCCTCTGCAAGAGCAGCAAGTGCTCTTAACCACTGAACCACACCTCCAGTCCCTGCAATAACAGACTTTTAAGGTAAAGGAGGTTCCCTATACATAACTTGCACAACAGCAAACCATCAACATTTCAGCATGGAAAAGGAAGGGGCACATGAGGTCCACCCCCAGCTAAGAAGCTGTTGGCCATGATGGCTGCTGGGGATAGACAGTCATTTTTCTTCAGGGGGGTAGCCACTAGTAAGTTGTCCATAGTCGAATAAACAACACCACATCCATGTTAACTAAACTCACAACCACAATAAAAGACATGGAAATAGGCCAGGGAGCATGTTGGGTGTGTTGGGGAGAAAGGTTCCTGAGGGATTGGGATGGAGAAGCGAGAGGGTGAGGCCAAGGGGCGAATATGGTCAGCATGCATTATACACACGTAGGAAGCTGTGGAGGGGTGAATACAAACTTACTTAAAATCATAAAATTGAAGTGGCGTTGGACAAGAACAAGATCAAAGGATCTGAACCTATTCTCAAGAGCGCATCTAACTCACCGAGTAGACAATAACCTTTTCTGTGCCTCCAACCTCCCTGTAGCCAATGGCCTTGTGTTCACCCGACAGTCGCTGTGACCAAACCTGGGACAGCAGATGTATTTGGACTCACAGCTTCAGTCCCTTGTCACCTGGCCCACACGTTGCTTTGGGCTTGTAAGTACATGGTGAGTGTACACCATGAAGTACAGTACACGGGTAAGTCCATCATGATGGCGGGAGTGCATAACACACAGCAAGACTGTTCACGTCATCATATCCAGAACCAAAAGAGGGAAAGAGGTCTGGTCCCAGGATCCCCTTCAAAGGCATGCCTCCAATGACCTGATTTCATGACACTAGGCCTTGTCGTCTGTAAGTTCTACCACCTGCCAATAAACCAAAGACTGAGGACCAAACATTTAACACATAGCTTTGTGGGACCTTTATGGCCCAAACCACAACAAGCTTGTGTGGTGATGAGTATCTGGATATTCTGCTGAGAAGAGGTGGGTTCCTATCAGATCAGCTTTTGACCTGTTCCGGGATTAGTAGGCAGCCGTCTCCATCCGCGCTCTGCCTACTCAGCACCAAAGCAGCCCGGACATGTAGATGACTCTGATGACAGTCAGAGTAAGAAAGGAGCAAAGGTTTGGTAACACATGCCTTTAATCCCAGCACTTGGGGGAGGCAGAGGTAGGTGGATCTCTGAGTGACTTCGAGGCCAGTCTGGTCTACAGAGCAAGATCCAGGACAGCCAAGGCTGTTACACAGAGAAACCCTGTCTCAGGAAGAGAAAGAAAGAAATAAAGAAATAAAGAAATAAAGAAATAAAGAAATAAAGAAAGAAAGAAAGAAAGAAGGAAGGAAGGAAGGAAGGAAGGAAGGAAGGAAAGAAGGAAGGAAGGAAGGAAGGAGAGAGAGAGAGGAAGGGAGGGAAGGAGGGAAGGGAAGGGAAGGGGAGGGAGGGGAGGGGAAGGGGAGAGGAGAGGAAAGGAAAGAAAAGAGAAGAAGAGAAAGGAAGAAAAAGAAAGAAGCCAGTGTGAACACTGGGGTTTTGCCCTAGTGTGTGCCCAGCATTCTCAAAAAGAGGACAAGCCCTGATAGCAAGCATTAGCAAAGAGTCGGCACCTGGTCACTCAGAGCTCCCAGGGTTTGCCTTCCTTTTGTACATTGGTGAGGATGTATAGTACCCTGCTCTCATCTTGCCGTGTGGATAGGCAAGAATGTAAGAAAAGCAGCATCCGGAAATAAAGGAGAGAACTGAGAGAGGACGAGAACTGCTAACAGAAAGTCGGAACCTCCCTGCCATGGCTACCCAGCCGGTGGGTATGTGTGTGGAACGAGGTGGCCAGTGGTGGGGAGGGACTCAGCCAACTCCGTGTCCTTGAGTGAGGGGCTCTGCTTTTCCTCTGGGACAGCATCTACAAAATCAAATGATCCTTAAGGTCTATAAGCAAGCCCTTACATGACATAATTCATTTAGAGACCACCTTTGAGCAAATCAGCAAATCGTTTCCAAGTCCGTCTAAGCTCACGGGACTCTGAGATCCCTTCACAAAAAGAGAACTCTGGGCATTAAATTCCTCAAGTCCTGGAATCCCTCATGCTGTTGCCTCAGATGGGAGAGGCTGTTTCCTTTCCTCCTAAAAAGGAAAGGAAATTACAATAGGAAGGCAGCAGATTAATGACCTAGAAAACTCTTCTCAGATGGAAATGAGACTTAATTAAACTCCATTAAATCATAACTCCTGCCTTTTGTTTTGGGCCTCTCAGTACTGAGTCCAGACTGAATTAGTTCTGCCTCTGGGGCTGTTGAATTCAAGGTCTATAAGCTCCTGGGAATACCTGCTCATCTCCACCATTTTTGCAGCCAGCCTCCTTCCTGCCGGAATACCTTCAAAACATCATAACCATGTCAGACCCCTTTAAGGGAAAGGATGGTCATTTCTAATTTGTTACGGCTTATGATCAACTTGACAATTTGACTAACTACTTAAGAGCCAGAATTATATCATCCTTTCATAAAAAGCTAATAAAAAAAA
>CABHPP010128013.1:3385-26106 GCA_902168425.1 Peromyscus attwateri
GTTTGTGTGTGTGCATGCATGGGTAGGTATGTATACATGTTTGTGTGCGTGCAGTTACATGTGTGTTGCATATACATGCACACCAGAGTCCAACCTCAACTGTCATTCCTTCTCAGATTCTGTCACATTGTTTTGTGAGACAGGGTTCCATATTAAGATTGGGAACTCAGTGGTAAGGCTAGGCTGGCTGGGCAGTGAGCTGCAAGGCATCAGCCTGTCTCTGTCTGTCTGTCTGTGCTGGGATTATAATTGCTCTCCACACCTGGCTTGTTACATGGGTGTTAGAGATCAAACTCAGGACTTCATGCTTGCCTGGCTAGCACTTTGCAGCTCTCTCCCCAGACATGTATTATATGTTTTTTTTATTTTCTTGTTTTTATAACACTTACCTATCTTGGGGTCTTGCTGATCAGAAAGGGACTGTGAGTAGACATTGCATGTCGGAGCTTCTCTGAAGCCCACCCCACAGCCGTCTCTTTTATGGAATTGTTAGTGGCCAGCACACTGTTCATTTACCCTGTTTACCTCAGGGCTGGGTACTCAAAAACTCCACAACCTCTGACTCCTTAGAACCTACCGGAATTATTCACAGCAGCTATATTAGTCAGGGTTTTCTAGAGGAACAGAACTAATAAGTAGAATGAACACGAACTAATTCTATTAGTTCTGTTCAGATATATCCATATATATGTATAGACATTTGTATATATATGTGAGATTTATGAGAGTGGTTACAGGCTGTGGTCCAGCTATCTAACAATGAAAAGTCTAAGGATCTAGTAGTTGTTCAGTGCATGAGGCTGGATGTCTCAGCTGGTCGTAAGTAGACACTGGAACTCTGAAGAAGTAGGTTCTAATGCCAGCAAAGGAATGGCGTTGCAGGGAGTGGGTAGAGAGCTAAAGCTTCCTTCTTTCCTGTCAAGGTGTGGCCCAGATTAAAGGTGGATCTTCTCTCCTCAGAAGACCCTGATTAGAGGTGGGTCTTCCCATTTCAAATGATATAATGATGATGATAATGATATGATGGTGATGATGATGATGATGATGATGATGATGATGATGATGATAAATCCCTTACAAGCCAGGTGGTGGCGGTGCATGCCTTTAATCCCGGCACTCGGGAGGCAGAAGCGGATGGATCTCTGAGTTTGAGGCTAGTCTGGTCTACACAGTGAGTTCCAGGACATCTGTGTCTACACAGAGAAACCATGTCTCAAAAAAAAAAAAAAAAAAAAAACCACTACCAAACCAAACAACAAAACAAAAAAATCCCTCACAGGTGTACCCAGTCACTTGGGTTTTGGTTAATTCCATAGGTAGTCAAGTTAGCAACCAAGACCAGCCATCACAGTGGCCGGGGCTGCACTTGCTTGCTTTGCTTTGCAGCTTACTTCCCTCAGAAAGCAGAGTGAGGGCTTCACATTTTCCTGCTACCCCTTCTGCCCCGACTCACTCTGCTGTTTCACCATGTCTGACTCAAACACATCCTTGGTCTACACTGAAAAAAACCTCCCATGTAATATGTGTACACGAACCATAGGGGGCCTCTTGCCACCCTCATGGATTCCAGGGAGCAGGGGCAGCTTTGGCTCAGCTCTTCCTAGGGTCTGAAGGCCACAGCCATTGTCCAGTCTTCTCAACCCTTAGGGCATGCTGCCCCTGTGGGCCGATGGAGACCTTGAAGAGATCACATTTTCTCTGCTTGACCTCATCCTGTGGCCCCGTGAGCACAGCGATTAGGTAGTCCCAACTGAGGGAACTAACTTCTAAAAAATATGAAAATGTCACTTGTCCTTGTAAATAATTAATTTGATAATGGAGCCCCTGCCAGTAGTTATGAAACTTCCAGACGGAAGAGCTGAAAGAAGCAGCTCTCTCATCATGTATTACATCACACGCTCATTTGCCCATTCATCCCTAACTTTCATTCATGTAATACTAACCAAAACTGTCCCAGGCTTGGTGCTCAGGGCAGGGAATACAAACTCACATGTGGCTGCCGCTGCCTGCCTGCATTGGGCACGCCAGTCAGTGACTGAATTTCACTGTCACACCAACAATGGAAGGAATATAGGGTTCTGAGAGGGCGGAAGAGGGGGTGCTCCCAAATCTGTTGGAGGTGATTGGAAGTCAGGAGAAGACATGCCACTCAAACTGAGTTTTGAAGAATGAGCGAGAACTGGATGAGTCCCTGGGGTGGGGGTTTACAGGTAACAAGCCTATTGGTGGAAATATTAAGGCAACTCCATGTAGTTAAAAGGGAGGTTTATTTTGTGGGGTAACTTACAAGTGAAGGGATAGGTTACAGGGTCTGGGAAAGGTGTAGCGCAGTCCAGCGGTGTTCTCTGGAGAACTCTGCTCAGTCTACCTCCAGGGTCCAGGGTCCAGGAACCAAAAGGAGCTAGCACATCCGGATCTTGGGTCTTCAGGGCTCCTCTCTCGGCTCTGCCTTCTGTCGTGACAGTTACTGAAGCCTCAGTGGGGGTGGTACTTCCAGGTCAAAGCTGGAACAGCTACCCACTACACATGCCAGATATTAATTTCTTTGTCTCTAGTGCCAACTGTTGTTTCTTAAGCTCTTACTTGGTGCCAGCCTCTGTTATGGGCACAGAGGTTTTGTGGTATGCAAGCCCAACATATTTCCTTCCTTTATGACCTTTTCAGTGAGTGCAGGAAATGGAGAGTCAACAAATCATCACCCTGTCATCCCAAGGAGTCACAAGTTCAAGGGCCAGTGAGGGAAGCATGGAGGATGTGAAGATGTGTAACCACGCTGCTCAGGGACCTGATCCAGATGCACACATCTGGTCTGGGAAGGCTTCTGAAGATATGGCACTTACTCTTGGGTCTGAAGTGTGACAATGGTAAAGTCAGTGATCAGAGATGTATATCTAAGATTAGGCAGGAAGAAGGGTGATTGGAAAGGCAAGAAGGTAGGGATGAGTGAGGACCAGGATGAGGGTGAGAGCAGGGAGATGAGGCTGAATGAGGGAGGTAAAGCCCCTCCCAGTCAGAGGAAGTTCGAGCCTCCTAGAAAGACAGTATGGGCTGCTGGGCCTAGAGGGTGGCAAGCTGGGGCAACTCTGAAAACTGAGTGCCCAGGGGCTGCCCTCACTAGCATCTGGGATGTTTCCCTGGTACCCTCTTCCTCCATACTGGTTTCTTATGCAGCAGGCTTATGAGGCCAGGACAGGGAGCATGGGAGGAGGTTCTTAGGCATCAGCACCACTGGCCAGGAGATAGCAGCTGTGTGGATGGGGCTGTTCATTTAAAAGTACTGAACAGGAGGAAAGGCAGTGTCTGGTTTCTGTGGAATGATCTGACCAAAATGCAGGCTGTGGATGGTTCTCCTTTCTCAAATGAAACCTGCCCAAGAGAAGGGAGCTTTTTCGTGTTATCCTTTGCAGTATCTTCAGTGCCGAGAACAATTCTTTGGACTTACACAGTGTTGCACATACACTTGTTTAATAAAAACTGCGCATGTATTTTAGACAGAGATTCTGTGCAGACTGAGCTGAACCAGGGAGCAGGGACGAGGTTCATATGACTGGCCACTCTGCCTTTCTCATCTCTGTGGGCCTGACTGGCTCGCCTTTGCTTGCTGAGACCTTTCCTCTCTCCCAGCATGGCTGGCAGAAGGGACAGGCTGCAGTCAGGATTTGGCAACGACTCTCGGCTTCTCCAAGCTGCTGTATTTATCCAGTTGTTGTTCCAAGCTCTTCCCATCTGGCCCCCCTGCCAGGGCTGTCTCTGCAGCTAATGCTAGTTCTCCAACAGAATGCACGACAAATGTCTCTGACAACTACCCGTGTTATTATTATTCTTTTCTTCTCTTGGACTGACTGCTTTGGTGCCCACCTAAGGCTCTCCCAGGGCATCTTGTTTGGAAATGCTTACTTTCTGCAGGCAGCTGCCTCTAAGACAAAAGTGGTCGGTCTGAGACAACTCCATTACCTTTCAGGCTTTCCTCCATTAAATTTGGGCTGCCTCAAATCTAGCAGAGTTACTACTACGGACTCCTTAGCATCCATTTATGTACCTACGTAGTGTATCTGTAAGTTAAAAACACCTGGGAGGCATCCAAAACTTTTCTTAGTCCTTCTTAGCGGTTCCGAATTTTATTAAACGAATGATTTATTGAGTACCTTGAATGCAATAGACATTCTGCCGGGTGCTTAGCCTCCAACATCTTGTTTTATTTCTACCGCATCCCCGTGAGGTAGGTATTATTGTATTTCTTCTTTGGGGGAGTAAATTAATGCTTTGAGAGATGAAACTGTGTAATTAAATTTTGTCAGGGTTTGTGTTAGGAAACCAGGCCTTGCTCCTTTCTCCCTATGAGCTTGACCTTGCGGGCAGTTGAAGGCTGCCAACTCTAGCTGGTCTTTTTCTTTTTCCTGGGAGCTAGGCAGCCAGATGTAGGAGTTTGAGTGGCATTGCATCTAGTTATAGGACTCCTCCAGGTTTTGGAGAAGGATTTGGAAGGAGGAAGGGGGTGGATAGAATGAAGATGATTACTAATGGAGGAGATGGAGGACATAGACCCAAGATTTTCCTCACTTGATGGTGAGTATGAATGCAAGGTGTGGCATTCCAGGGTCTCCTCAAGCACTGAGCAGCAGTGCTAGGACTCTAAATGTTAACTCTATGCTAACAGTGGTTCCTACAAAGGGAGGGCCTTCCCTTAATGGTCAAACTTGGTATGCTATGTGGTAAACCCTACCACCTGCCTCTGGAGGCCACGTCAAGTTAGATGCATAGTAGATCCATCTATTTTACAGTTCAAATTTCGATCTTCCTCTCTCTGACTCACAGGTGAAAGAGACTGAGGCGGGAAGTAACTTAACATTGATGCTTGCATCTGTAGATAGAGTAACGTGTTAGAAAGTGCCCTAGACGTTTACGCAGAAAGCCTGAGTTTAAACATGAGCTCCGCTGCTTGCTTTAGTGGCCTCGGGCAAGTCATGAGGACCCCTCTGACTCAGTTTCCTGCCCTGCAAATTGAAGTAGCCATGCCTGGCTCTACAGTGAGTGTGTATGTTAGTGGCTCTCACACGGCAGTGAGTCTATCTCCAAGGTAACATCTGGCAGTGTCTAAAGGCATGTTCAGCTACTACAGCTGGAGTAGACGGGATGCCACTGGCTCCTAGTGGGTAGAGCCCAGTGATGCTATTAACTGTCCTACAAAGCTGAGGTCAGCCCCTCAGTGATCCAGTGTGAAGTGTCAGGAGAGCTAGATTGAGAAACCTTGGTGTAAGTGATGAAGTGTCACCTAGTACTTAGCACCCAAGAGGGTGTTAATTGAGAATAATTGTGTTAGACCTAGAATTAGAGCTAGAAAGTTCCTTGCTGGGCCCCCACCCAGGATTTCCATACTCCATAGCTCAGTCTTGGAAGCCAGGATGGGGCCAGGAATGTGCCTGTGTGCTTTTGTTAGGAGTCTGATCCAGTGCTGGTGGACAAGGCTGCCCGGCCCTTTGTGGTCCTCATTCTCACTGTATCTGTCATGTTAGGGTCTCTAAGAACTTCCAGGGTCTGTCTGGTGTTGAAATTTCCCTTCAACATTATTTATTTCTCATCTATCTCTCTATCTTTCTTTCTTTCTTTCTTTCTTTCTTTCTTCCTTCCTTCCTTCCTTCCTTCCTTCCTTCCTTCCTTCCTTCCTTCCTTCCTTCCTTCCTTCCTATCTATCTATCTATCTATCTATCTATCTATCTATCTATCTATCTATAAATCATCTGTCTATTTATTGTGTATTAGTCCATGTGTGGCATATGGCATAGAGTGTGTCTAGAGGTCAGAGGACAATTTGTAAGAGGTGGCTCTCTCCTTCCACTGTGTGGGTCCTGGGGGATCAAACTTAGATCATCAGGGTTAGTAGCAAGTGCCGTTACTAATGAAATTTCTTCCTACATGCTGGCATATACTAGGACTTTGTCAAGGCCAAGGTCCCCTTTACATTTGTATTCTATGTCATGAGCGTCTTGTCATCCTTTCAAGATGTGAATCCTGGATGCAGCCCATCCTTCCTCCCTGTAACTTCTAGGGGAGGGCTCAGAAGTCAAAAGGATGTCTTTTCCAGGACCCCTGTCATCTGGCTTTTGTTTTGACTCCAGGTAGCTTATCTGGTAAATGGGTCCCGGAACTCTGAGTTTGGAGCTTGGTGTGGCATTTCCACAGGAAGTGGGAGAAATCTTGTTCCACACTGATTGTCTTTTTTTTTTTTTTAAAGATTTATTTAGAGCCAGGCGGTGGTGGCGCACGCCTTTAATCCCAGCACTCGGGAGGCAGAGACAGGCGGATCTCTGTGAGTTCGAGGCCAGCCTGGGCTACCAAGTGAGTTCCAGGAAAGGCACAAAGCTACACAGAGAAACCCTGTCTCGAAAAACCTAAAAAAAAAAAAAAAAAGATTTATTTATTATGTACAGAAGAGGGTGCCAGATCTCATTACAGATGGTTGTGAGCTACCATGTGGGTGCTGGGAATTGAACTCTGGACCTCTGGAAGAGCAGTCGGTGCTCTTAACCGCTGAGCCATCTCTCCAGCCCACTGATTGTCTTTTATGAGGCCAGGTTCTGGGGGCTCAGGGACAAAGGACATATATTGGAGCCTTGTGAGACAGTCAGTGGTATCAAAGGAAAGGGGGACTCAGTGGGGAAGAAATGGAGCCAGAAAGTGCCAGAGCTTCTTTGTGGCTTAGGGAGAGGTGATAAGGCTTCTGGAAGGGTATGGAGTAGGTTAAAAGGAATACATTCAGGCAGTATCCCTGGAGCGCCTGAGGCTGAGCTACGGTATGTTCAGGAGACAGGTTGACATCCATGTCTAAGGATATGGAAGAGGAGAGGAGGATCTGAGGTGGAAATGCTTGGGGCAGGGTGGGAGTTGGGGGAGAACAATATGATGCTGCTCAGTGAAGGAGGGCAGGAAGGAGCCTTCTATAGTGCGTTCAAAGCCTGCAACCTAGGGGAGTGTCTTAATCCTCCTCCCAATACCAAGACTTCCAGGGGAGTTCCTTGAGCTCTGATGCATGGCTTTGAGGAACAGCCAGAGCTGTTTTAGAATATCTGGGGAACCCTCTTGGCCTGGCCAGTTTCCTTTGGCCATTCACAGGGTCTGGATGCTCATTCCTATCCAACTCGCCTAGATGTCCCAGTCTAGCCCAGCAGAGGGTAACTTTGGGGCTTTTGAGGGTGGTCATTCTGTTCACATCCTCATACCCACCTCTCAGTCTTGGTTCTCTTTTCTTAACGTGGTCCAACCATTTTCGCTGTCTCCATCTCACAGGGCAGTTGTAAAACGTAGCCAGACCCACATGTACAGACAGGTAGTGCAATCGACTCGTGAGTTATTGTAGAGCTCAGCAGCCACTTGGGGGCTGGAGTCCAGTGCAGGGGACACACAGTTCAGTGTCACCAGCTGAAGTTGCACATCATATACCTACTTCTTCTTTCCCTTCCCTCCCTTCCTGATTGATCCAGGTCCTACCCCTGGCCCAGGGATGACAGCCTGTGTGGGCATGTGTGGCAGGGCCTCAACAGAGGTTGTCCCACGAGCTGCAAACCCTCCCCACAATGGAGACCTGTATTCAGGCCGTGGCCAGTGCCTGCTCCTGCCTGGGTAGTCTATTCCACTTCTGGGTAGTCTATTCCTCTATAAGTCCCAGTAGCACATTTTCTGCTGGTCTCTGGAAATCTGTGTTGTTTCCAGGCTCCAGATTGGCTAATTGGCCTGACAATTGAGGGCCTCAGGAGGAAATGCTACGGGTGTTTCTAAAGTGTTTCTCGGGAGTCATAAAAGTGCCAGGTTGTCTTTTTATGATGGTTCTTTAGGAGATTGTTGAGTTTCGCTGTTTCTGCGGGTAGGTTGCTCTTGCGGAGAGCTTTGGACCTCCTCTCAGCAAATCTCTCTAGAGAGGACAGCTACAATGGAGAAATGTTAAGGGACCCTGGCAGAGTAGGGCGGGTGTCACTTGCCAAGGGGCTGACACGAGCCAGGTGTAGTGCAAAGTCAGTGTTTTACATTCCTTGCTGTGTTTCAGAAATCCAGGTGACATGAGATTGCCCTCACTGTGCACAAGTAGACACCAAGACTCAGAAATGTCTCAGCTTGTCCCTGATTATACTATTGCTGGGCAAGGCTGGCCATCTACTTCAGTGTGACACACCCAGTCATCCTCAGTGTTTACCCAAGTATGTACACAGAGGCTTGGATTAACCGTTGACCTGCTGGACACCTAGAGCACTGGTTCTCAGGCTGTGGGTCAAGACCCCTTTGGGGGTCAAAAGACCCTTTCACTGGGGTCACAGATCAGATATCCTGCATATCAGATATTTACATTATGATTCATAGCAGTAGCAAAATTACAGTTGTGAAATAGCAATGAAATACTTTTTTATAAAATATTAAAAACATGTTTTTTAAAATTCTTTTAGTTACACACACACACACACACACACACACACACACACACACACACACAACTTTGATCATATTTATTCCACTATCCTCTGTTAATACCCTTACTTACACTCTGTCAAAGCTTTATTTTTGTTGTTGGTTTGTTTTTCAAGACAGAGTTTCTCCATGTAGTTTTGGTGCCTTTCCTGGATCTCGCTCTGTAGCCCAGGCTGGCCTCATATTCACAGAGATCTGCCTGCCTCTGCTTCCCGAGTGCTGGGATTAAAGGCGTGTGCCACCCTTTCTGGAACTCACTCTGTAGACCAGGATCTCAAACTCAGAGATCTGCCTGCCTCACCTCCCGAGTGCTACCACCACCCAGCTCCTTCTTTCACGTCTTTTTGTGTGTGAGCCACTCTGTTTTAGTAGGGTTGTCTGCATAAACATGAGCAGAAAGGTAGTTACTTGAGCAAGGGCAACTTTCCACTGAGGCATATGACTGCCCCTCCCCCGCAACCTTGAATGGCTTATAGTTCCTCAGGGAGGGGTGGGTTTCCTGAGTCCTTCTCTATCCGTGATGGATTATGGACAGTAAAGGCTCGTGCAGGCTTGTGCAGGTAAACCACAGCTGCTGTGAGTTCATGAGGGCAACAGCTCTGTCACGTTCAGAAGACAGCATTTCACTGCACTGTCTCCACCCCCCAGGTTTCCTCTTCTTCCCATGCCTCCTTCCAGCCATCCCCTGATCCTTGGAAGGGTGATACAAATGTTCTGTTTGGGAGTGCACACCCAGCAGTCCCTTAGTCTCACCACTTGGACCCGTTATGAGTTGCTACATTCATCTCTGTGTACTGCAGATAGAAGCCTCTTTAACCAAGGGTGAAATTAGCACTAATCTATGAGTTATTAACATAACTATTTAAAAGGCAGTTTGACAACATGTCTATTTAGCAAAACATGACTGGTGCGGATTTTCCTCGGAACCTATGATCTCCCTAGACATGGGCTTTTGACCAGGTTTATAGTGGCAATCCTGATCTTCCTCTAGTGAAATGGGTCCAGTCCTTGGCTCTTGTCCCCATAGCAGTCTTGTCCTTATTGTACCAATGGGCAGGCCTTGCCTGCAGTTAAGTATTATGGGATGCAGGAGCCATAGCTGGATAAACCCACGTTCCTATTAGCTTGAATAGCACCTTCTAGCACTATGAAAGCTAGTCCGCAGGGAGGAAGCTTCCAGTCCAGTGCTGGCTTTGTTTCTCTATGCTTTGTACCTGAAGTACATGTTTTCTTCAGCAATAGGTCTTATCATCTGGTTCTGGTATACAACCATGAGCAATGACAACAGCCTGTAGTGTTTGAGGGGACTTTCAACCTCCCTGACCAATAGCATTGAACTGTGTTCCACCCTGGCATTGGGATTTTCATGTAATAGTCTATGGCTTCTGGGAGAAGCATTATACACCCTCACAGCATCTCTGTTTTCTGCCCCTTTTCCTCAAGTTTGTTAAGCAAGCTTATATTTTGCTGGCATTGCTACCCCTCTAACTAGACAATGCTTTTTGCAAATGGCTACATGTCCTTACCTCCTTGGCACCTCTGGATGTCCTTGTGTTTTGGTTTTTAAAGTAATACCCTTCTCTTCTCTGGCCCGTATCCTACCTTCCTTCATTTTGTTCCAACTTATGTGTTCACTGGGTGGCTTGTTGATGGTTTTGTCAACACTAGATAGTGGATGCAGTTTGCTCCTGTTGTACCCTCAAGCCGAGAACAGCACCTGCATACAGTAGGAAGTCTGTCTGGTGAAAGAAGAACTTGGAGAAATATAAAGATCAAAGGTCTGGTGAGGGGAGAGAAATAGAAACATGTAAAAAGAAAAGGGAGACCACACCATTTAGATAAAACCTCCAAGTATGACCATCCAGGAGTGGGCACCAGGCTGCCAGGCAGCCTGGGGCAGGAAGGCAGAGCTTGGAAGAGCTTTGGCACCATCTGAAGGAGGCCAGCATGAAGCTCTTGGCCAAGCTTCCTAGCAGCCTCTGGGCTTTCATCAAAAGCTGGGAGGCAAGGCAGCCCTTGTGAAGTTAGCATCCACGCCTCCAGCTGGGTCCGGATTCTTCTTCAAAGGCTAATTCACACGGGCTTTTCCCTGGAGTGACTGCAGTTCATGTCCTTCACTTGCATATTTCAGGGCATAAAATAGAACAAAGCCAAACTTTGTTTTCTTTGTAGCTACATGTCCAGCTCAAAGTGTGAGCTTGAGGAAGATGGTCAGACCTGCTGAGGCAGTGGGGGGCAGGCACCTTGGTCGCAGTTGGCTGATGGTAGCTCATGGCTCACAGAGACTGGCCTAGAATATGGATCCTCTTGACTAGTTATCAATTCTCTGTACTCGTGGGCTTCCATAAGCAGTGGGATACCAAGACTGACATTCACTTTCTGCTTTGTTCTATAGCTTGAGTGGAGGCTAGTGGCCTTCACATGAGGCTTCTCAAGCTATAGCTCATTTGGAGGAAGGAAAGAGACCACTGTTTTTCCTGGGTGCTGCAATGGCTAGAACCAAACAGGTATTTATATGATCATCATTTCTTGAGTCTTCACTCTGAAGTGGATTCAACATTCTCTCGTGTTTTCCTCCAGAGAAAAAAGTAGTCAGAGGCCCTGTTTGTCGTAGTTATTTTTTTGTTGCTATGATAAAAAACCTCGACATAAGCCACTTAGGAAGGGGGGTTCCTTTTGGCTCACAGTTGATTATAGTCCAGCAATGCAGACAGATCACAGAGAAAGAAGCTGGGGACATCTGTTTACATTGCAGTCAGAGTCAAGAAGCAGGAGTGGAGTATGCTTATCCTCAGCTCACTTTCTATACAGTCTAAGATCTTAGCCTATGGAATGGTGCCACCGATGGTGGGTCTTTTCACGTCAGTTAACTGAATCGAGACATTTCCCCACAGGCATGCCAAGAGACTTTTCTACTTGAGGTTTTAGGTCTCATCATGCTGATGATTAAAATGAGCACCCACCATATGATTTCCCAGTGAGCTTTTACTTTTCTTAAGAATCAGAGACAGGATCTGATGCCCCTGGCATGGGGTCTCATACACAGTGTTCATTACGAGGGCCTCAGGAGACAGATCCATTCTCTTTGTTCTGCTCATCACTCCCTCACAAGCCCATCCATCCAGGACTTCAGGTGAGATATGGATGTGTTTTCTGGGGAGATGAAGAAGCATGGAGGTAGGTTTGCTGGTCAGAAACTACCCACAGCTGACATGCGAAAGAGGACTTGGTCCTTTTCTGTGTAATTCTCAGCATGGATATACAGAAGAGCTTTGCTACTGAGGATTCGGTATCTGGAATCTTAAGATTGGCTGTGTGACCTTGGGTGATTCATTTTCTGGGCTTAGAAACTCACTTTCTCATCTAGCCTGTGGAACTAGACGTTAGCACTGTAGCTAAAGCTCCCAACATGCACATCCCTTATACATAGTAGGTTTTCAGAAAGAAAACCAAGATAATATGGTACACTTAAGTAAGCACTGTTAAGTTTTTCTGTACTTAAACACTGAGCGCCTGCTGTGTGTGTGGTACTGCCCTAGGAGCTGGGAGCACAGAGGAGAAAGATGAACTTGACCCTCTGCAGGGACCATGGCTTAGAAAGGGCAGGCAGGAAGATTTACCTCTGTGAGCTGGTGAGAAAAATTGACTTGTCACCAGGTCTAAGTGAGTCCCAGGTCAGGAAGGAGAAAGGGCTTAGTGTTCCAGGAACCAGGCAGCATTTGGAGGGAAATGAGGTCAGTGTGGTTTTGTTTCCTGCCTCCCTCAAATAAAATGGGCAGTCATCAAGGCTTTTGAGTAGGTCCTGCCATTATCAGATTTGTGTTCTGATTGAAAAGTTCATTCCAGCTGCTGTGTGGCACCTTGAAGGAAGTGACAATTGTGCAAGATTGAGGACCTGCAAGGAGGCCACTGTGTTGTTTTGGCAGAAGATAACGGTGGCTTGGAATAGGGCACTGATAGATGGGTTCTCTGCCTGGCTCCCTACGTCCTTTTCTGAGCCCTGCAGAAAGGCAGCTGCTACCACCAAGGACATTGGTGCAGTGACCTTCTGTTGTTGATTGAATTGTGCTTCTCATTGAAGGATATTTTGGAGTCCAAACCCTGGGACCTCAGCATGTGACCTTCTTTGGAAGAGGAACTTTGCAGATTATAGGCGAAAGTGATGTCATTGGGGTGGATCCTCCTTCAGTATGACTGCTGACTTTCGTCAGGAGACATGTGGGGACTGAGACTGGTATACAGAGAAGATGATGTGAGACAGACAGAAGATGGCATCTCCAAACCAGTAAGAGAAGCCTAGAAGCTCTCTTTCATGCTCCTCAGAGAAGCTGGCTCCACTGATTCTGCTCTCTCACTTTCATCCCAAGGGATCTAAGGTCATAACCTTCTGCAGCTTTGGCCTTCAGCTTGAGGTGCTTTGTTATGGAAATTCTGGTAGAAGAACATGCCCTCATCTCTTGTGGAACTGCAGGGGTGGATTTCCAACCTCTTAGCATATCCAGGTACCACTATAGCAATGCATAGATGTGACAGATGTTCTCCTGATAATGTTGAAGAGCACTTGGGCTAGGATGCAGTGAGCCAAGAGCACAGGTTTCACATATCTGCCCCTGTCATCCATAATCTTGGTCCTCAGATTATCAGGAAGCTCTACACTTGACCTTCATATGTCTCTAGACCCCTTTAAGAGCCCATCTCTGGCTGGGAGTTTTTGTGTGAACTCTCAGAACTTGGGAGACTGAGGAAGAAGGGTCAGAAGTCAAGGCCAGTCTTGGCTACATAGTGAACTGAAGAGTACTCTGGGCTACACAAGACCTAGTTTCAGAATAAAAAAGTGCCCCGACAAGGTGGCAGGTCACAGGGATCTTTTAAGAAACTCATGTATGGAGTTAGAGAATGGGCTCTGTCACTCATTGGTTTGTAAGACACTGATACACCAAGACTGTTTGGCACATGTAGAGAGGAGAGTCGGGGCTGGCCTTCCTCAATGTGGGGTTTACAGACCTTCCTCACTGGGCTATGTTCTTCTAATTTAAATAAAGGAACCCGTGAGCTGGAATTGTAAGGGCCGTCTAGATCAAGAGGCTTGTGGTGAGCCCAGCTTGCAGTAGAGCAAATGTTTAGTTTCTTCTTGAACTTATTGCTCATCATAATATTTGGAATACCATCTTTTGAGATTTAAGAGATGTCTGCTTCTCCTCCCTAGCAATGTGATGGATGCAACAGTGATGTTCCCTCTCTGCTCTCACTGCAGGAAGGGCAAACCCATTAATTCTGGTGTTTGCATAGTTGAATTCCCCCTTGCCCAGGCCGTAGTTTATTATGCTTTATTTATGTTGTACCGGTTGATTAAATATGTTCTTTGTGGTAAACTATCCCAGTCCCTTTGGAGAAAACGTTTCTCAGTACACACAATGATTTCAGACTTTGGAAGGACATCTCCTGGTTCTCTTGGATTCTATAGCCCTCAGATAGTCAGAGGTAAGGGGAATGTCCTTGGAACACAAATGATGTTGAGCCTGAACCCCGAGGATGTGGGTTTAGGGGATACTTCTTTGGTCATGGGGTAGAAGAGTAGGATACTTCATGGATCATAATTCTTTGCACAAATTCCCATTATGACTAAAAGAACCCTGATACCCTGTGCTTAGTTTTTCTGGATCTTTGAAAACATTTCATTTCTTTCTTGCCTATCACATCAGGAAATTTGTGAGGCCTAAGCCAAAATTTTATGAAAAGCATAGGCACAGAGATGAGGGTGAGCTGTTCAGAGTTCTGTGCTAGAACAGCTGAGGTTTCTTCTTAGGTGGTTGCTGGGATGTGGGGACTTGAGGCCATCCCTGGGATGTTAGCATGGAGTGAACAATGCATGTACATAGGGATGCCACAGGGAAGTTGGCAGGTGGGTCAGTGCTGTTGAAAAATCCTCTTGTACACAGTGAAGATTTGTCATTCAAATTGGCTTAATAACACGCTGATTGGCCAGTAGCCAGGTAGGAAGTATAGGCAGGGTGACCAAACTAAGGATGGTGGGAAGGAGAACGGTGGAGTCAGGGTTGCCAGCCAGACGCAGAGGGAGCAGGAGATGAATGTGCCATGCTAATAAAGATACTACCATGTGGCAAAGCATAAATAGAAATATGGGCTAATTTAAGTGTAAGAATTAGCTAGTAATAAGCCTGAGCTACCAACCGAGCATTTATAATTAATATAAGCCTCTGAGTGGTAATTTGGGAAGTGGCTGCTGGGTATTTGGGAGTTGCTAGTGGGACAGAAACTTCTGCCTACAAATCAGGTTTTCTGATAAGGAAGTGAGTCCCTGGATGAGCCAGAAATCTGGAGAAAGTCAGTGAGGGCTGGGAAGGAGCCATGTTTTTTTTTTTTTCAATTTATCTGCATTTACTTTATGCTGGATTTATTACTGTGCCATGAGTTTTTGTTTCTTCAATTTCTTCTGGGATACCTTTTTCTCCTGTTCAACCTTCTCTCCTGGCTTTGGAATATTTTTTTTTCCCAGTGAGGATTGTCTCAGTGTAGCAGGGGGAGCTCATATATGGGTTAATCTAGCCATGAGCTCTGTGAATTTGTTAGTGAATCTTGGGTTCTTCCTTCACTTTGGTATGTTCAATGACTAGGGAACCTACACCCCAACCCTTAAGTTCAGCATTACTCTCTACATTTTCAAACATGTGCAGCAAAGGTTCAGCACTCTTTGGGTCACTGACTGTGTTTTCCAGCCCCATTGTTTGGCCTGGGCATACCTACTTACCCCGCCATTCTAACGCTGGAATGGCACACATGATTTCTTTAAAGTGACAGCTCTCCTATACTTGGTGGCTTCCCGGGTATGCATACTTTTGATGGCCTGGGAAGTTTCATGGGTGTTCTTAAAGTGGATGCAAAGATTTGAATCTTTTGATTTGCATGATTCTGTAGGGTTTTCTGGGTCAAGACAGTAGTGAACCATCTCCACAGGTCACTTCCAGGGGCTTAAAGCAGAGCCATCATTCTTTATAGAAATCCAGGCATGGGTTTGGTAGGCATCTTATAGAACTTAAACATTTTATTTATTTTCTGTATGACAACAGGTCTGGTCTCTCTTCACCCAGTCTGGGGCTGTCTCTGCTCCTAGGGGCAGTCTCTGCTCCTAGGGGCAATGATTCTTTTTCGTCTGACCTAGGCCACACTAGAGTTCATGATGTATTGATGAAGTACCACCCAGAATCATGATTCATTAAGATCAAAGTGTCTTAGCAAAGTTAACCCTGTATGCAGAAAATGATCACAATTTGATCTCTGGTCATTTTGTTTTTACTTGAAAACAAAATAAAAAACTGAAAATCAAATTAGAGAAAATAAATGCATTTATGTTAATCAGATATAAAATAGAGACAAGAATAGCATCAACATGATCCTAAGAAAAGCAAAGCACACAGGCAGAGGCTTCTCGTAGGTACATTTGCTACCAGTGGGGAACTGGGACAGTGAACACAGAGGCCACCCTAATCCCAAGAGGGCTCCCTCAGGGCTTCCCAGCTTCCCATAGACAGCACGTATTTTCTGAATGATGGCTTCTGGAAGACTAATAAAGGAAATCATACAAATATGTTAGTATCGCCCAACAATAGTGAAAAAGTCACTAGTCTCTTTTGGGCCACACAGATTTTGGTTAGGGTGGCCTATGAGGGGATGTGAGAACTTGTTGGGCAGTCCCCTGACTCAGTGGCACTTAGTTGGAAGCTATATGCCAAAGTAACCTTGGACTGAAAGTCAGTTCCTGGAACTTGGGGTCCAGGGTAGCTACTAAGATCTGGACCTAGCTTACTGTCCACAGAGCTTCCCCTGTCTGCAAATGCTAGCTTCACCCCTTAGCTGATCCCAGTGACAGGCACTTCCTCTGAGGGGTTTCACCAAACATCTGAGATTCATTTATTACTTTATTTCCTTTATGACAGAGAATAATACGAAGGTTTTCTCTACTTTGACCTTAAAAATGGATGAGACGGAGCAACACCTGGCCAAGTAGCTTAGAGTGGGGCTCAGACAGCTGGGAGGGAAGACTATGGAGGCATTTCTTATCCTAGACCTCTGTAAGGTGGACTGACTTTGAGCCCTACCCCCCCAAGGGAAACCCAGTACTTTTGTCAGAATAAGAGAAGATGTTTTTAGTAGCAGAGATGTGGAAGTAAATGTGGGCAAATGGGAACCACCATATGCTGAAGGTGGTGCTGCTGGGATGTGTAGGAGAGGGAATTCCAGCAACTCAAGAGGGTCACTGCTGCTTGATGGTGTACAAGCTCACCAGGTAACCTACAAAGACGAGTACAGAGCTCTTAGAATTTGTTTGTTTGCTTGATGGATGAGGCCACCAGCTTCATCCAACAACAGAAACAATATATCAGAGGTAACAAGGTAAAATCTGACATGGAATAATTGAAACTATTCCATTTGAACTCAAAAGGCCAATCACAATGTTTGCTCTGTAATTAAACCCAATCACAGCATTTGGCATGGACTATGGGCTAGCTGCTTATCAGACACAGTGCTGAGCTTTTCTCGGATGTTATCCCACTCAGTTCTCATACTGCCCTGTAGCAGAGGCAGGGTGACAATCTCTGTTTCTTAAGGGAAGGAAACTGAGGCTTGACCTTTGTGTGACTTTCCCTAGATTATGTGGTGTAGATGACTAATCTTTATACAGCAAATATTAATTGCTTCTTCTAGGTACCAGTGGATGAGCTTGCTACCATACATCCCTGATAGTGGACCTGGCTATGCACTTGCTTCGGCCAACGCCACATGGGCAAATATGAGCATGCAGTTTTGAGTCCCAATCTTAAGTGGTGGGCCTGTTTCATGCTCCTCCATGTCTGACCAGGATGAG
Organism: Peromyscus attwateri; assembly: GCA_902168425.1. Lineage (NCBI taxonomy): Eukaryota > Metazoa > Chordata > Mammalia > Rodentia > Cricetidae > Peromyscus > Peromyscus attwateri. The sequence continues at coordinate 20,724 of CABHPP010128013.1, forward strand.
AAGAAGCCCTGGGCACTTAGGGCTGTCCAGGGTTCCCTGCAGCCTTGACAAGTGAGAAGTGCATCCTCACGTGTATTCCACCAAGAGTGTGTGGTTACTTGTCATGTAACCACACTGACTGATACATGTTGTTAGTTAATAGTTGAGCTTGCATTCAAACCCAGCTAATCTGACCCATGTTCATCATCTCTTAAATGAATTTCTTTGGGAGAAATAGGATAAATATAAATTAGTGTTTTGAATGAGAATGACTCTCATAAACTCATATATTTGAGTATTTGGACCCCATTGGTAAAACTGTTTGGGTAGGATTAGGAGGTGTGGCCTTGTTAGAGAAGTCATGTCATAGCGTTTGGGGAGCTTTGGGATTTCAAAATATGCACCCCATTTCAATTCAGCTCTCTTGGCCTCCAACTTGTGCATCAGGATGTGTGCTCTCAGCTCTTCCTGACATCATGCCTCTGCTCAGCTAGAGCCCTCTAAAACCATAAGCACGATGAAATGTTTGCACTATGAAATGTTTTCTTTTTAAGTTGCCATGGTTGTGGTGTTTTATCACAGCAACAGAAAAATAACTGATATGTTGTCCCTGCTATAGTCTTGTCTGTCTGTCTGTCTATCTATCCATCCATCCATCCATCCATCCATCCATCCATCCATCCATCCATCCATCCATCTATCTATCTATCTATCTATCTATCTATCTATCTATCTATCAATTATTGTGTGTGTGTGTGTGTGTGTGTGTGTGTGTGTGTGTGTGTAAAAGGCATGCACTATCACTTGCATGTGGAGGTCAGAGGACAACTTGCAGAAGTCGATTCTTTCCTGCCACTGTGTGGGTTCTAGGGATCAAACTCAGGCTGTCAGGGTTGGCAGCAAGCACCTTTAACCACTGAGCCATCCTACTGGCCTGCCTGCTATACCTTTCAACTAATTTTCAAAAGTGTATTCTCAATTTTTGGTTGTAGTTCATTCCTTCTCTAGATCTCAATTAGGTTTTTATTGGATTTTTACAAAATGACTAGAAGATAAAACTGGAAATGGAAATCTGTTTCCAATAGAAATCCTCCGAAAATAGGAAATAATGAAGGAGGCCATTATTAACAGATTTTGGAACACATAACCCAATAGTAATTAAATCAGAGAGATGATACACACACAACATAAAGCAGGGCAAAGGAGGATTCTAGACCATGGAAAAAGGAAGAATTATAGAATAAATGATGTTGGCAGAACTTACCCATTATCTGGGAAAAATTACAAATAAACATTAGTAATTCTGTTAAAGACTTACATATATTTAAATCTCAGAGAACAGGAAAAAATAGGTAATATTTTTTCAGGCAAAATTCCGAAATTTTCAGAGGGTAAAAATATTAAAGAGGCAGATAGCTGCAACTTTATGAAAATTAAACTTTCTTTAAGAAGGAAAAATAAAAGAACACCATGATGGAGTGAAAGGTATTTGTTGACAAGTTAAAAATATTTGCCAAGCCTTATCCAAATGAGTGAGACATGCGTCAGCACCCCGATTTTAAAATAGATAAAGGTGTGAAGGACGCTGACATCAGAAGAAATAAGTTTTTGTCTCATCAGTACTGGGTGCCTGGTCTTGGGTTAAATTCCAGCATTTCAACAACAAATGCCCCCAAGCAAATACCTAGTGGAATGACACTGGGAATCACACAACGTAACAAACGCACTGAATCATTTCAGATTCATTATAGCCGATGAGAAATTATGATAATACTGTTAAAGTTTTGATAAAAATAATATTCTCCTATATCCGGTGATCATGTCAGTTAGAAAAAGACATGTTGCAAAACATACTTAAAAGTGCTAGTATGTTCATCCATTTGACTCAGTAACCTCCCTTGTAGGAATTCCTTCTGGCAGTATGGCTTAATGAGAAATGCATGGCCATATGGGGATGCTATTGCAGTGCTACAGCCCATCCTGAGAAATTAGAAACAGCCTACGTGTTCAGTGCAGGACTAGCTAAGTAGGACTTATAGACTATTCTATAGCCAGTGAAATGGCTCTTGTAAAGACCATGGGAAGATATTTATACTATTATAGGAAACATAAATAGCAAACCTGTATCTATGGGGTGATTATAAATACATACAAATTAAATATTAAGTGGCCAGCGGCTTGAGGGCCCTGGAACTTGGTGATTGGTGGGAAATTGTCCTCTTCCCAGTGATGAGAGATTGCTGCTGGGATTGTGAAACTGTAGAAACAGGTGCAATAACTAGTAACATTAATTTTTTGAGATAAGAAAAGACTGAATGAGAACAGTGGGGCCTCAGCATGTTGATTAATCACTGTGCTCTATACAGTCAAAATTGTGGGACTTAAAAAAGTAAAATTGAAATCCTTGCTTGCTGTTTTTGAGATGCAGTGTGCAATGCAGAAGACAGGAGGGAATAGAGACGCAGCCTCCAGTGCTGGGTCCTTAAAAATTAACTTTATATCATTTAATCTATTTTAATGTTAATCCTTTAAAAATCACAGTTTGGCAAATTACATAAACTACGGAGGCAAATACTTCTTTATTATTGCATGTGTGCACATCTATGTTAACTATGGCCCAGATCAGAGTAGGTAACAGCATTCCAGAAGGTTCCATCATGTTCATCTTATACTCAGTTTTCACGCTCTTTCCTGGTGGTAACCACTGTCTTTTATCCCTTCTCTACATAAATAGAACCACACAGTACATATTCTTCCATGTCTGGCTTCGGACTCACAATATAATGTCTTTAATTTCCCTTTGTTGCTATAGCTGGGAGTCCTTTTCTGGTTCTTTCTTGTTAGGTAACTTTCCATCCTGTGAACACAGTGCAGTTTATCTACCCATCACCTGATTGATGGCTATTTGGGTTTTGCTGTTAATCTTTTTGCTCCAGTGGTTTAGTGGGCATATAGATGCCTTTCTCTTGCTACCTGGGATTACAAAATAATCATCAGATAGGGATCTAAGTTTAGAACATACTGTCTGCAATTGGTTTCAGCAACTTTTGCTCCAGCCCAGCAATGTATGGAGGTTTTAGGTACATTGTATTTTCATCAACATGTAACATTGTTAGTCATTTAACCTGAGCCTCTCACGGTAGCTTTATTTTCCATTTCTTTGGTATTAAAGATGCTGAGGGATTTCTCACATTCCTGCTGGCCATTGGGGTCTCCTCTGCTGTAAAGTGTTTGCTCACATCTCTTCCCAATTCCACTTTCCCAATTAGCTCGATACACTTCCCCTTTTTAGTTTTGTCAGATATTTTTTAAAGTAATAAATTCTGAATACCATAAAAGTGGATTTCCAACATCTTCTCTGAAATTTGATGGTCTGGGAATTTCTACTAATGAGGTAGACCACTAAATTAAGTGGGGGAGGGAGGGAATCTGAGGAAATGACATCAATATGTAACAAAACAAAACCGATACTATTTTGATTTGACACTCCACAAATCTTATAGCATGCTGCAAACCAAATAGTTAGTTATCATAACAAAGAAAAGATATGACAGCCACCTATACTATCTAATCTTTCTGCTTTGTGTTTTTCATTTTGGCTAGCTACCTTTTGATGATCAACCAGTCATTCATTTTTAATAAAGTACAATTGATCAGCGTTTTTATGGTTGCTATGCTTTGAATCCCATTTAAGAAATCTTTGCTTACCTTCAGGTCATGAGTCTGTTTTCCTTTAGAAGTTTATTGTTTTAACCTTTGCTTGAAGATCTAAACAGTGGCTCCAGGAGAAGTGGCCACCGGGTGATCTCTACCCTGTACTTTCCCTGGATTTGTTAACTTTACTCCAGGTCTGCATCCTTTTTCACGCTATTGTAAATTGAACCGTTTTAGGAATTTTGTTTTGTTTTCAGGGTAGTTTAAGACACAATAGCTGTTATGTCCTGACTTCACATCCCGTGGCGTTGCAGAATTCATTCACTATGCTAACAGTTGTTTTGTGACTATCTTAGACTGTTTTTAAGTATTGACAAGTTCGCTCCATTCTTTCTTTATACATCTGGACCTCTTTTATTTCTCTTCCCTGTACTTTTTTATTGTTTGTAATTGTTATGGATTAGAACCTTCATGATAATGCTAGGTAGAAGTTGAAAGAATAGATATGCCTTTGTTATTTTTTTATGGCATCTTATTCCTTAATTCTTCTTCTTCTCTCCCACCCTCCTTCTCTCTCTCTCTCTTTCACACACACACACACACACACACACACACACACACACACACACACACACGGAGGACCTTCTGAGTCCATTTATTATTTCTCATATGTAGGTATGTTCAAGACTGGTAGCTTATAATTGGATCACTTGTCAGGGAGCATCTCTGGATCAGTTTTTCTTCTTTCAGTACCCATTGATTGCCTGTAGCTCTTTACCTAGGGGTGGGGCCATGTGAGAGCTTCCCCATCTACATTGGCATGCTAATTGATTTTGTATCTCTAAGGGAAACGATGAGTTTCCTCTCAGCAAGAGTGGAGTTGTCTGTGGATGTTTCACACATGACTTCTGTCAGGTTGAGCATGTTTGTTTCTATTCCTACTTTTTGAATATTTCTGGTTGGGGTTTTGCAAATCACGAAAGCCTGTTGGAATTTGTCAAATGCTTTTTCTGGTGTTTTCAGGTAATCATGTGGTTTTGATCCTTCCTTCCATTGATAAACTGTATTACATAGATTGATTTCCAGATGTTAGATTAATTCTGTATTCCTGGACTACACTTTTTTACTTGGCTATCATGTATATTTCTCTTTATGTGCTGTGGGAGTTAGCTTGCTAATATTTTGTCTTCTTGTGATCTTGGTATCAGGGCACTAACAGTAGCTTCCTAAAGTTAATTAGAAAGTATTCCCTTCTTTCATTTTCAGGAGATGTTTATGGAAGGGTTTCAGGAAACAGGCTTAGCCGACAACCTTGCAGCTCTTCTCAGGGGCTCTCCCTTCACCTTGACTCATCTCATTCAGCATCCCCCTCAACCTTGGTGTGTGTGGTGGTACTGGGGACACATGGTAAAGGCACAGGCACTGGAAGTAGGGATGTAGTGCAGCACAGTTTTGGTCACTCTAGGGTCCTTCCCACTGCTTCTGTTTGTGCTTTAGATTTGCCTGTTTTCATTATCATTTATTTTCATTTTTCACGTCAGTTCAGATTACTGTTTAGTTCTTTAATTCTAGCATAGAGGGCACCTTTTAGAATTGTTTGTAGGGAAGATATGCTAACAAAGGATATCTACTTTTGTGTGTGAATATCTTGATTTGTATCTTCACTTTTGAATGATAGTTTTGCTGGGTAGAGAATTCTTGGTGGACATTTTTTTTTTCTTTCATCATTTCGATATGTCTCTGGGCTGCT
>CABHPP010128014.1:837-26514 GCA_902168425.1 Peromyscus attwateri
CAATCACACCAGTGTTCATATACACCTAAGAGTCTGGACTCTGCAATCACACCAGTGTTCATATACACCTAAGAGTCTGGACTCTGCAATCACACCAGTGTTCATATATACCTAAGAGACTGGAAAAGGACTAAAACCTTTTCTGACTGTGATCCTATGAAAGTGAAGGTGGCTTTCACTCTATCATCACCAGAAAAAGTAAATACCCATCAAAACCAGTATTTAGCATAGAAAGTGCTCATTATCTTCAAAGCACTCTACTTTTGTTAACTAACTTTTAAAAACCCACTAAATTATCTTAAAGTTTGATACATTTATCAACAGGGAATTTTTTCATTATTACAATTGTTAAATAACTTTTTAAAATCGCATTCAACTACTGTTTCTTACATATTGTGAATGTAGATAGCAACATCTCCTTCCTCCAAAAAAAGAATGAATGCGTTCAAAGAGAGTAACAATTTATTTATTATTTTTTTATTTTATAATTTAATTTAATTTTACATATCAGCCACGGATTCCCTTGTTCCCCCCCCTCCCGGGAGGGCCCCCCCGCCCCCCCATTCCCATCTCCTCTAGGGCAAAGACTCCCCTGGGGATTGAGTTCAACCGAGAGTAACAATTTAAATATGACAAAGTAAAATATAATTGGATCTTATTATTTTCAAAGGAGGGAAGGGCTCTGGGTTCAGTACTGTCATACCGCCTCCTCCTCCTCCTCCTCCTCCTCCTCCTCCTCCTCCTCCTCTTCCTCCTCCACCACCACCACCGCCACCGCCACCGCCACCGCCACCACGACCGCCACCACCACCGCCACCGGCTGCAATACTATTGATTGTCACTTAGAATATCTTATTCAAATAGAGGATATATTCCATTGCTTACTGTATGGTAGGAGCTGACAGATGACAGATATGTATATATCTCAGCAAAAACCTTACTAAAAATCCACAGAAGTCAAGACAACAGTGAGAGCCAGTTAGTCAGCTACCAAAGTGCACTAAAACTGCAAACAAGGAGTCCATGTTTAACTGTTGGTCAAGCTGTATTGATTTTCTGCACACTTCTAAGACTACAAAACAAATGAAGTTGTAAGAGGACAAAGCTTCTTGGGTTCTTTTTCCAGGAGTGCTATATGTATCAAAATGTCCTTTAGTATGACACAAAAATAAAATCAAACAAAGCATACTAAACATTTACATGCCTGTTGATATTGCAACGAACTTCTAGGAATTTCACTTAGAAGGCAATGATCTGTTCAAAGATTAATCTGCATGTACAAGTAAGTGTCTACGGATGTTCTACAGTGCTGCTTATAACAGGGAAATGAGAAAAATGTATCCCATAACAGGGAACTGGTAACTTAAGATGATACTATAACATGCCAGAATATCACAGTTATGGAGTGGCTACTTAATTAAAACCTGTTCATAAATTATTATTTATGTTAAAAAGACTAAAACAACATATATAAAATCCCAACTTTGCTAAAAATAATATAAACCTAATTTTAAAGATTAAAAGACTAATAACAAAATGTTAAACAGAAATGTATATCTTCCACCATAAACATTTATTCGATATTTCTTGCTTTAGTAATTAAAAAAAAAACCAATAAGTTACTAGAAACAGTTGAATATGCCCTTTATCCACAGGCAATGTGCTTTTGATATTCTAGATTTAATGGTTAGACATCAACCTTGCTGTCTTTGCAATTCTGAATGAATACAGCAAAGATCATTTTGAACATCTATCACAGTCAGTCACATGGGATAGATTGCATTAAACTGTTATGAGTTTGGGGACTCTAATGACCGCTCTGTTGCAAACAGATACTGGAGTAAGACTATGTGTGTCGTATATAGGATTTGCTCTCTAGAGGTGAGAGGGTAGTGCATTATCCAGGTTTGATATTAAATGTCTTCATTATTTGTGAAGAGCCAGATGGTTGGTAATATGCACAGATATTTTGAAATATAGGCTGACTGATTTCAATTAGCTTTGAAGTGAGACAGATGACAGCGAGGATCTGCACTGCTAAGCCCAAGGGGACTGAGAGAATGTTCTTACAGATGAGGGTTCTATCACCTAGAATTCACACTGATGTAATATGGCTAAAAGATTATTCGGAAATAAATGTGCTACTGAAAACAATCTCTTCTATGAAACATCTAACAGGGTAAACATTTTATGTCCACTATATAAACTAGCTAATGTGACAGAAAAAGGGAAATTAAAAAAAACAAAACAAAACTGATTATAGCCTATGCACTCATATTTCAGAATTTCCTAGTGGAAATAGCATGAAGGATTTGAGCAGCAATTAAAATACTTATTTGAAAACCTGCAGTAGCCGGGTAGTGGTGCTGCATGACTTTAATCCTAGCACTCGGGAGGCAGAGCCAGGAGGATCTCTGTGAGTTCGAGGCCAGCCTGGTCTACAGAGCGAGTTCCAGGACAGGCACCAAAACAACACAGAGAAACCCTATCTCGAAAAAACAAACAAACAAACAAAACCTGCAGTAGTTTTGGGCCAAATCAAGGTGCTGCTTAAAAACGTCAGTAAATAAGCAAATGCTGTCTTCCCAAGCTTACCAGTATAATGCTTTACCTCCTACCTCTCACTGTCTCAGCTTTAGCTTTATCCAAGTAGCAACAAATAAACTGTAGTACATGCCTTCTCTTGAATAATCAGGACCTAAGATATGTTCCATGGGAATAAAATACATTGTAAGGACAAGTTTTCCTCACCAAAATTGAAAGTTTTCTTTGTAATTTAACCACCTAAACATGCAATCTGGATATTACCACATGAAATATATGTGTGTGCATGCATGTACACACTGTTATGCTCAGTGGTCTCTAACATGGCTGGACATGGTAGGGCACATCTTTAATCCCAGGAGGTAGAAGCAGGTGGGTCTCTAGGAGTTATGGTCAGCCTGGTCTACATAATAAATTACAGGCCAGCAAACGCTAAATAGTGAGATACTATATCAAAACCCAAACCAACCAAACAAAAAAGCATTTATGATTTTTTTTTTGTCAAGAAAAAGATGTAAACATAACTTACTTGTCTTATGCAGCCACTACTCAAGCAAGACTAGTTTTTTGGGAAGAGCAGTAATGCATTTGGTCAGAGAAAAAATATTTCAATTTAGTAATTGCCATTACTACTACCCTATTACATGCATAAATAACATGCATACATATGAACACTAACTATATAACTGACACATCCTTCTCTTCACTCACTCTTCACTTCAGCAATTCCGAAGGTTCTGAGGGGTGACAAGGTATGTATTTTCAAGAGAAATCTACAGTCTCAGGCTAGAGATTTCTAGGCTTGTTTCATTTATTACTTATGTTTGTTATATTTATCAAAACACTAAATCTGAACAATAATGAAAACAGGGTCAAAACTATATCCTTTTGGATATACTTTAACAACATGCAAAACAACTTCAGTCACTTTATTGCTTTATTTCTGAAACAGCTTTTTATTTACAATATTAACATCATAAATGTAACCAAAGCAAAAGTTACACCATGTGACCAAGGCACTACCTGGTCTCTAGTCCCACACACTTCTCCACTTTATAACTCTGCAAACTTGCACTCTCCCACAAAAAGCACCGAGAAAACACTGGCTGCCCCAGCTGACACAATACAGAAAGTGGTTAGTGATCCACCTTGATGTTCAAATTGTTCAATAAAACATTCTTAATTGCCTTCCCCAGTACACTGCAGCTCTTTTAGAGCAATACGGCTGTTGACCTTGATTTATCTCTGACTTACCAGATGGGGAAAGTCTGACTAAGTTGAATAAGCTCTTTAAAAAAAAGAGCTGTTTTAGAAGGGTCAGTTAGTTTCAAACAAAGGCTTTTCATTCAGTAAGCATGTCCCATAGAGACACTTCCTCCAGGGATAAGCCAGTGTTTCCTGCTGGGCTCTAGCATACAAAGGGCAAAGGAAGCCTTAAGTTAATGCACACACTACCCAATGGATTCCCTAGAGTCCCTAATATCTGACAGCACGTAGAGATTTCAGTACACTACAATGCCAGCATGTTTTAAGATTTTATTGAATTATACTATTTGTAGGGAAATATATTCAAAACCACCCAGTGAAATCCGGATGACTGTTTTCTTTTGTCCCCACAGTCATGTGTCTTTTCGTGCCCTTGGTCACCTTTCATCCCTAGATCTCTCTGGCAGTCCACCTGCTGTCATCTTTGCCTGTAGGCCGTCTCCAACTGTATCCATAGGTAGTCATTAAAATAATGTTTCTCCATTCATTTTACAAGAGAATTTGCTTTCAGAAAGCTTACAGTGGCTCCCTATTTATGAAAACCCCAAAGACCTTAGGATGTGTGTGTCCCTAGATTACTTCCCCAACTACAGTCCACATTTTTGTATGCTCACAAAGGGCCTACAGATAGTTGACAGTGCAACTCATTGACTGGGGTTTCAAAGAATGGTTATGTAAGTTAGTCATAAGGCCAAGATTCCAATAGTTTGGAAAGGACTCTGAAGATATAGGTGGTTCTCTATTACAGCCTCACCTGCTGTGGGTTCTGGTAGTGGCGTTCATTTTTCTAGAAGATATTCCAGCCCAGAAATATACAAGTGTTACTGGCACAGAAGCTTGCAAAAATATAATTTTTTACAGTTAGGATATCCCTTTTATGAAATAATTACCTAAATGATCAAAAGTGTTTCAGATTTTAGATTTTCTTTTTGGTGGGGGGAGTTTGGGATATTTACATACACAGAATAAAATAACTTGAGGATAGGATTCAAGTATATCCACAGCATAAAGTCTCAAGATATAGAATTTTCAACTTGGGGCATCATATCAAACACAAAAAGTTGCAGACTTTGGAGCATTTCAGATTTTGGAATTTTATGTTACAAATGCTCAACATGAATGCCAGTGCATGTACATGTAAATTTTACATATGTGGCAATCTTATAAATAAATGAAGCAAAAGAGTATAATAAGCATGTTATAGAATCTCAACCAACTGCAATGGTTAAATTTAAAATAATTTAGTACATTTACTATATTCTATGATGAAACCAACAAACTAAATAATGGGAGAAGCCTCTTCAGTGAGAAGACACTATAAACGTCCATTTCACGGAAGATCGTATCCAGTCATGACCTTAATAAATGTGAGGCAAAGGTCACATAAATTAAGTCTTTACTCATAGCATTAGGCTTTAATTATTTAATCAAAACTGAAATAAAAAAGAAAGATAATAATATATTTCAATTGTTTCAAGTTTGTTATAACTGATAATAAAAGGATATGTGAGTAATGACAGGACCAGAAATCAGAACAATAGCTTAATATTCTCTCTTCCCCGTCTCTGTCTCTGTCTCTGTCTCTCTCTCTCTCTCTCTCTCTCTCTCTCTCTCTCTCTCGTGCGTGCATGTGTTTCCATCCCATTGGTGGGTATTTATTCCAAAATATTTCAAGTAAAAAAAATAAAAAAAACCCCTGATTTTGATTTGAGATAGTTAAAAAGAAGTTTGAAACATTATCATTTACAAATCCACAGATTGACCACATGAACTATATTATAGTGGAGTTGCTACTAAAAATAACTAAATATTCGTATTGTCTTTCATTGACAAAAATTAATTGCTTTTATGGTTTTACAGCTAACAAGTTTTTGTCCTTTGTGGAGGCCCACAAAGGTTTCCTAGTGAGATCTGAGCTTGCTTTACCCAGCAGACATGAATTAGAAGATTGCTTGACCATGTTCATGGTTACTGGGTGATTGGAAGAGCTAGGGTGAGGTCTTTTGCTCCACCTCTTGGCATTCCTATAAATAGTCCTTTAGAAGAGACAGGAGGGGCAGGTGGATAAGAATCCAGCCCTCCTGAGGATATCCTGTGTTTCTATCTGTTTCTCTCCCCTCTATCCTTCTATCTAATATCTCTTATCTCTCTCTCCTCAAGAGTACCCTGTTGTAAAATGTGGGAGCAAGTCTTTCAGCTGGGCTCCCACAGTAACATCAATATACATGTTTGTAAACAACACAAAGAATGCTTTTGAAACTCCAAAAATAATTGGCTACTCCAAAGTATACTGGGGAACTGAGGATCAAAATGCCACCTACTTTCTCTGCCACTTTTCCTAAGAAGCCCTGTAAATATAAAGCTGTGGGAAAGTTCAAAGACCAGAGAACATTGGTCTAATTAAAAGGTGTCATGGGAAGTTGTGCATAAATGTTCCTTGGGATGTAGAAAGGGATGCTGTAAGGAACATCTCACTTTTACAGGCGAAGACGGAAACTTAGGATACATTCTTGTTACTAGAATTATAATACTGACAACTACTAACAGTATGTAAAGCACCCACCACCTGCTCTTTTGATTCTCCACTACTTTACAAAGAATTACCATTCCTACTTTACAGACATGGAAATTAAAGATCAGACAATCATCTTTAGCCTGACTCTTGGTCTAGGTCATGCCCTTATGTTGTGGAATATCTGAACTTTGGTCTCAGATATAGCTAACCGAAGAATGTGTTTCTTTCTATTTTACTACTCTTCAGAAGTTTTCCATTTTTAATGATTTTTACTATGACCTCGGATATTTTTCAAATTACAGACAGGTGAGTAACATTCCTATAGATGCTAGCAAACGTGAGCTAGAGCTCAAACACCTCCATTTTTAAGGGGCAGTTTGGAGGGCCGGATTAAGTAATGGGAGTGAGGTAGGGTACAAACCTCAGTGGTAACTGTCAAGTGTGAGTGAGGCCCTGGGTTAGATCTCCGCCACTGCAACAAAAGGAAATGTGAAGGTGGAGGAGGAAGAGGAGGGTTGGGATGAGAGGAAGGAGATAACAACAGAAGTAGTTTAAGTGCTTCTGGGGTGCACCAAAGAAGGAAAATATGTACTTAGAATTAGACTGGGGGGAAGAAAAGCATGATAATGTTGTAGAAACGTCATTATGCAAAGCAGCCATGCATGGCTTCACAAGTCTACATTCTGATAAATGTGTTGCAAAGAGCTCTCTCTCACTGTGTAAGCATCATAGTGTACTTACACAAACAGACTCACTAAATAATGCCGTCTTGTAGGACTACTACTAGTATTAGTCTCTCGTTGACAAGAAACATTTGGCACCATTACTGTACTTGTTTTTTAGCAAGTTTCTTTCTATCCACTATGTTTTGTCAACACACATTACACCTACCCATTCTCTATCAGTGAAATCCCTGAGTGTGTGAAAGGGTTGGTACAGTGTAAGAAATACAAAAGCACACTGACCCCAGAGGAAAATTAATAGTGACTGACAGTATTCAACTGATAATCAGAAAAATAGACAATTTACAGACACATACACACTTATTTGCACATGTATACATGCATGTACACCACACATATTTTTTTTAAAAAAATTAAATAATTTTTTTTTTGTTTCTAAGTGTTTTTGAGACAGGGTTTCATGTAGCCAAGACTGGCTTTGAACTCTCTATGTAGCTGAAGATGACCTTGAACTTCTAATCTTAGCGCCTCTACCTCTAGAATGCTGGAATTATAGGCATGTACCACCATGCTTGATTTATATGGCACTGAGGACTGAACCCAGGGCTTCATGAATGCTGATCAAACAATCTATATACCTAGTTACTTTCCAAACCCAGTAAATATTTCTAAAAATAAATCTTTACACGAAATTTAATCTCCACCCATTTCCCATTCAGTCCCAACCCCAGGACTAAATGAAGTAACACTGGCTAACTTTATCACACATTTAGAAGAATTTACAATAATTCTGGGAATATATTCTAGGAAACATAGAAGAAAGAACAAATTGCAATACATTTTACGAGACCTGCTTTATCCTGTTTTACCAATCAAAATAGTATTTTGCTAATTTTTAAAAAGTTTTTTTTATTATTTTATATGCACGAATATTTGCCTGCACGTACATACATGCACCATGTATGTGCCTGCCTGGTGCCCCCAGAGGCCTGAAAAGGGCATTGGATTCCCCTGGGGCTGGAGTTACAGGCAGTTGTGATCTGTCATGTGGGTGCTGGGAACTGAACCTGGATCCTCTGCAAGAATAACAAATGCTCTTAACTACTGAACTAACTCTTCGGAGCCAAACAGCATTAAAAAAAATCAAATTAATCAAAATCATAGATTAAATCCCTCAAACATAAACACAAAATTTTTTCCTATGAGATATTCCAGTGATACACAAATGGAATAACATATCACAGATAAGTGAGATTCATTTCAGTAATAAAAATTAAATATTAAATTACTACCCTATGTAACTCGCCATACTAAAAGCTCAAAATGAAAATCTATGATATAAATTCATACAAAAAATTCATTTTATAAAACTCAATATCTATCATAATGAAAATGCTCAGCACCCTGGGAATAAAAGGAATTTCTTCTTCAAGATTCAAGAGCATCTGCAAACAAAGCAGTCCCCAAACCCAGCCAGCATCAGCCCCATTTTAAGACCGCCTTCACCCTGCTGAGGAAGAGCTGGGCAAGGGTGAATGCAGTCCCACCGTCCCTGGTCTCATCATCACTAAATATCTGACAGGGAAGAAAGGAAGAGAAAAGAGGCAGACTGTTGAAGAGAAAGACGTCATTTGTATGAAATATGACATACAGTCACCAATATTTTTCATAAACCTAAATATGAAAAAACACTTTTACAATTACTAACTGAAGATTTTAGGATACAAAGGCAGCATACAAAAACCAATTGCATTTTTACATACCGGTCATATATTAAAGGAAAGTAAAAGTACCGTTTAGTGGGGCAAGGTGGTAGAGCCTACATCCCAGGGAGCTCTATGTATTCAAGGTCATCCTGGGTGACAGAACAAACAAAACAAACAAACAAAAACCCAAACCAAATTGGGAAAAAAACTACACAAACTTTTTAAAGTGTCTTTAGGAAACAAACAAATAAATAAAAGTAAATCCTTGGATATTCAACTAAGAAAACAAGTATAGGAGTTGAATGTTGAGAAGGCCATACTGATAAGTCAGGCACAGTGGCACATACTTTAATTCTGTTATTTGAGAGGCTGAGAAAAAAAAGATATGGGTTCATGGACAGACTGAGCAACAAGGAAAGACCTGCCTCAGTATGTGCATGCATGCACACATGCACACACACAACTGAAACACTAATAAAAGTTTAACAACCTAAATAAATGGAAAACATACTATGTTCTTCAATTAGAAGACTCAACAAAGATGTCAGTTTTCCTCAAAATGATTCATTGATGTAATAGATTCCCAAAGAAATTTTTTTATTAAACAATATATCACAGGCTTTTTCCATGTGAACCAATATTATCCTATAACATCATTTTAATAGTTCTATACTCTTTCATTTCTCAAATTTACCCTAAGATTATTATTCACCCACATGTTTAAAATGTTTCTGATATTTCTCTGCTACAAAGAGGGTGTAGTACACATTCTTCTAATTTAATGTTTGCACATACCTTTGTTATCTTAAGATAGATTGATGAAAGTACAACTTTTGATTTAAAGGATATATGTTATATATGGATAATGGATATGTATTTCTATTTTTTTTCAATATACATTGTCAAAATACTGCCTAGAAAAAAATTTGTCTTTGAAGTTTGACTTAAATCTAATTTCCTCTGGAAAGCTTTCTCTGATTAGCCTTTTCTCATTGTTCAATCTGTACAGCTATTTGGCCTCATTAAATTATTATTATATTTATGAACTATATAGACAATTACTGCTTTAATAAGATATTATGCCTTAAGTGATGCACTAACTATGTCTTTGAGGAAATATTAGAGAGGGAAAAATACAGAGTAATAAACTGATGACTGCAAGGCTGGCACGAAAGGCTACGGTAATAGAGACAAGTGGGTAATTAGAGTTCCTATGAAAGCAGCCTATTACAGCGCTTCTAGTGTGCCCATTAAAAGGCAGTGATTGCAGGTAGGGACTGCATATTCTGTATTGCCTTTGGAATTAGTCACAAAATAAGTTCTCTGAAGATTTTTCTCAAATTCTGAAAATCATGTCTCACTTTTAAAGCATGGAATTTCAGACAATAACCTTCTGGCAAACCAAGGGTCTAATAGTCATCTATTGAGCCTTGTACCCTGAGACAGGAAATCATATATATTAAGAATTAACCAAATTGTCCATTTCTGCATTTGAAACACCCAAAAATAATTAGCTAGTATCAGTTATGTCCAACATTGTGAAGACATCTTAATGAAGAAAAATTAATTAGCTATGTTAATGATGAAACTCACAGAACTGCACAGCAGTGGGCATTGTGATTGTGCCACTATTTGATTTGATTTGGATACCTGCTAATATTATCACACAAAATGTTATTTCTATGTCTCAAGTATATGATTTTAAAATATGGCAGTTCATGTATTTCTAGACCCCTGCAAACATTAAGCAAATGTAATAAAGCAGGAGCATATTTTACATAACCATATGTGTCAGGCTAAATTTAGGCTAAGAGAGAATAAACACAACCCATATCTGATTTATATCTGAAAAATACACAGATATAAGCCTTTGCTTTGAATGCCTACATGCTGTTTCCATAGCAACTGCATAAACATTTTTCTCACAACACACAGTCATCTTCACTCTTTACATCCCATTATTTTTTTTTCTTTTTCTTTTTCTTTTTTTTTTTTTTCATTCTCAAGGGAAAGCCAGATTATTCCCCAGGAAAAATCAATCAATGGCTTTCTTAATCAGTGGCATTTGAAGAGTAGGTGGAACAGTTCTTTTTATGGAAAAGCACTTTCCACCAAGGCTCTAGCTATGTGATAGAAGACGGGAAAAATACTTGCTTTAGGAAAAGGATGAGTACACATTACAATGAATAATTTTGGAGAGAGATGACAGTGTACATTGGAAATCTATAGAAGCCTGACCCAAGTGATCAGATACAACTCCTATTTCTGTTTTCCATGAGCACATTGTATGATGGGGGCTTTGCTCTGGGTGTAAACAGCTTTCCTTCCAACAGAGTCTTGGTGGTCACAAAAGGAATCCTTTTGCTAATTTCCTAATCTGATGTAATTTATATAGAATGGCTCACAGCTAGAGGCAAGAAAAAGACTACTGACTTCATACAGCAACAAAGGGTCCCTTCACCTTGTCCTCTTGAATTTGAGGTAATTATCTCAAATGTAGTGGCAGCAAAAGAGAAAGATGCCACAGTGGATTCTGGTCCTCAAATTAACGAGTTCTCAAAGTCCTCTAAGGGATAGTGGATCAATTAACATTCTTAAGTGCTTAGAATTTCCTAGCTCTTAGTCCTCTCTGGCAGGCAGAGCTTAAAGGGGAGGGTGAGGTGGGGGTGGGGTTGAGCCTAAGGAAACATACTAAGGATGAAGAGATTCTGCTGTTCCCTCCTCTGGCTATTCATCACACTAAGATAACACTTATATCTATTTTGTTATTGTATGGATGATTTCCTCATATAGGCTACATATGCCCAGCCCATCTAATACAGTGCTCTTTGGACACTGGGATGCTTAATAAGCTAGAATATTTATTTAAAAATGTTGGTACATTCTCAGTGTGTGATGTTCCAGTCAGAAGAATTAACCGTGTTGCAATACATCCTCTATCATTTTAATACTCTACTCACCTTGCAGCACCTATCTCCCAACTCCTAAAAAGTGAATCTCTTCTATTTCCTGCCCCCTCATTTATCCCTAAGTCCTATGACAAAATATGAGCCAAAGAGCCAAATTTGGCTTAATTTTTAAGTGAATGGCTGTTAAAGACTGACCTTTATTTCAATGGGTTATCTCTGCACTTTGTTAAAAATACATTCTCAGCTGGGCGGTGGTGGCGCACGCCTTTAATCTTAGTACTCGGGAGGCAGAGCCAGGCAGATCTCTGTGAGTTCGAGGCTATCCTGGTCTACAGAGATCCAGGACAGGCACCAAAGCTACACAGAGAAACCTGTCTCAGAAGTACCAGAAATTAAAAAAAAAAAAAAAAGAAAGAAAGAAAGAAAAAAGGATTCTCTTTCTTTCCTTCCCCACTTCTCTGTATTTCTAAATGGTTTATTCTATCCACAGATCTAGGGGACTTTTAAACAATAATAGATTGGTTACTTTAGTTTCCTAGCTGTTCTTTGAATCAGCTAGTGTGAAAGCTCCAATTTTGTTTCAATCAATTTGTTATATTGTTTTAGTTTCTCTTTCCAAATAAATTTTGTTTATTTATTATTTGCCTGTGTATATTTAAGACACGTCTCACACAGCTCCAGCTGTCCTCAAATTCATTATGTAGCTAAGGATGGCTTTGAATATTCCAGATCCTCCTGCCTCCCCTTCCCAAGAGTTTGGATTATAGGCAAGTACCACCATGTTCAGCTCTCCAAAATTAGAATCAGCTTAAACAAGATGGATTCTGTGGCACAGGTCTATTATTCCAGCTACTAGGTAAGCTGAGACAGCAAGACAGACAGGCATCCTGGGAAACTTGTGAGACCTTGTCTCACAATAAAAGTGAAAAGAGGGCTGTGGTGTAGCTTAGTGTTAGAGTGCTTGCCTAGGATACTCACAGGCCTTAGGTCAAAGCCCATTCTCAGCATCACATTCACCTGTGCATACACACATATGCATATATACACACAAACACATACTCATACACTTGCATGCACTTGTTAATTACTACAAAAAATTCTTACTAGGACTAACTGGATTTCATTTAGTCAATAGAACAGTTGAAATCATTAACATATGACCTGTCCCAAACGTTGAGCACAGAAACTATATTCATTGGGGTCTCATTTGATTTCCTTCATGAGTGAGTATAGGTTTTCAGCATAGACTCAATACCTGTTTTCAATTTATACTCAAGTATTTCATATATTGCGGTGCTACTGTTTTATATATTTTCAACTTCTGGTTATTAACAGCAGGCAGAAATTTGATATTTATATGATGCTGAATTGTGAGACTTTGCTATTACAATTATTGTCAGTTCTAGACTTTTTTGTAGATTTTCTTGGATTTTCTATAGAGAAAATGATTTAATTTGCAAATACAGAGAGCTTTGTTTTCTTTGGTGAGATGGCTATGGCATCCTTGCCTTGTTTCTAATCTTAGGAAAGAAATATGCAGACAGATGTTCACCTTTAAGTATGCCAGCTATCAAATACATGTATATGTCCTTTGCCAAGAATGAAGGACATTCTTCTATTCCTGGTTTGCTGAGACCATTGTTTTTTTAATTATGAACTGACATGGTATCTAATTATTATTGTTGTTATTTGAGACAGGGTCTCACTCGGTATCTCAGGCTGGTTTTGAATTTGTAACAATCCCCCTACCACGGCCTTCAAAGTGTCTGGGATTATAGACATGAAACACCACGCCCAGAAGTACCTAATTACTAAGATACATAATCATACCAGAGTTGTTTTTAATTTGTCGAGATGGAGAATTGTATTATTTTTTTCCCCTGAAGATGAAAGGAACCTGATTTTTTAGGATAAAGCCCACTTAGACATAATGTATTACCAATTTTACTTGCTGTTGGGTTAGATTTGCTAGTATTTTTTTGAGGATTTTCTGTGCCCATAGCTTTAGTTTTCTTTTTAGTAATCTATTTAACATGTTTGGTACAATCCTGATTTCATAAAGTGAGTTAGAAAGTGGGGTTGGAGAGATGGCTTGGGGGTTAACTACAATTGTTCTTGCAGAGGACCAGGGTTCAGTTCCCAGCACACATATGCTGACTAACAGCCATTAGTAGCTGCAGTTCCAGGGTATCTGCAGTCCCCTTCTTCTGGTTTCTATGGACACCAGACAGACATGTAATATACTTACATACATGCAGGCAAAACAATTCTTATACATAAAGTAAAAATTTTAAGATTTTAAAGAATGGCTTACAAGTGTGTTGTCTTTTGTTAGCAAAATTAGAATAGAATTGATAATTTATTAAATATTTTATTGATTTGGATTTCTAGCAAAAGGCATCTGGTCCTAGACTTGTCTTTAATAGGAAACTTAATGTCAATTTTAATTTCTTCAATACCTACAAGACTCTTTAGGGTCTATCAAGAAATGTTTCCTTTTAAGGTTATTAATTTATGGGCATAATGTTTTGTTAATAGAACTCCTTTATTGTCCTTTCATATGTGTAAGATCTGTGCTATTTCCCCGTTCATTCTTGTGGTAGTTTATGGCTTCTTTTCCCCATTAATTGGGCCAAAGGGACAATTTAATCATCCTTTCAAAGACTCATCTTTTGGTTAATTTTATTGTTTTTGTTTTCTACTAATTTCAGTAATTTTTATTCTTTGTTAATTTCTTCCTTGTTTGCTCTGGGTATAATTTAGTCAGCCTTTTCTATTTTCATAACATAAACACGTAAGTTCTTAGTTTGAGTCCCTTTTACTTTGCTAATTAAGCACTTAATGCTTGAAGTCTCACACCGCTTCAGCAATAGCCCACAATTTTGAGATGCTGAGGTTTCATTTCCATGAAATTAAAAATATTTTATAATTTCCCCTTTGAGTTCCTCTTGGACCCGTGAGTCATTTAGAAGTAGGCTGCTAGGGCTGGAAAAATAGCTGAGTAGGTAGAGTGCTTATTAGGATGCATGAAGCCCTAGGTTTGATCACTAGCACTAAAGAATGCAGGTATACAGCACATGCCTGTAATTCTAACACTCAGTAAGAAGAGGCAGGAGTACCGGAAGTTCAAGATCATCTTTGGCAAGGTCAAGGCAGGGAAGTTCTAAACTATATGAGACCTTATTTTCTACATAGTTAAGGATTTTTCAGATTATTTTTCTGTTACTAATTTACCACTGGTTAACCCAAACACCTGCTGGTAGACACTCACGTGGTTTCCATCTTTTGGCTTTGGTGAATACTCCTGCTGTGAACATTTGTGTAAAATGTTTGAGACCAGTTTTCAATACTTTTCAATGTGTACCAAACATAAGAACAGTTGTGTCATATGGCAATTCCACTCTTACCTTTGTGATGAAACACCAACCTTTTACACAATGACAAATATTTCCTATTTCCATTAGCAATACACAAGGCTCAAAGTTCTTTATGTTCCTGCCTAAGCTTATTTTCTTTTGTCTTCTGTCATCACACATTAAAAGGAGTAACTGAAATATTTGTTATTATAGCTCTCCTCACCAATGGGAAGTAGAAGCTCACTGGGACTGTTTTAGTTTGCAAATACCTGCCTGATAATTGGGGGAGACAGCATAAATATCCAGGAGCCTTAGTGTCTTTACATACTTGGCAGATGTACAGTGGAAAACAGAAGAAAAAGCAGGCAAAAAACCAATCTGGACATAAAGATACTGATGGCATTTCCTCCTCTTTGCATCAAAACAAAGGCTCTATGTCTTGTTTTCCTTTAGGCACAGGGTGTGCAATGAGCTATAGTACATCATTAGTGTGTGCTATAGCACCTAAATGTTTTTGGTTTTTTTTTTTTTGCTTGTGTGTTTTGTTTTTCTTTTTTATACAGCAAACCAATAAAAGAGAACAAAAGCTAGACCTGACTCCAAGAAAAACAAGTTTCTTTAGTGATAAACTTCTTTTAATTTTTGTAACTGGCACTTTTAGATGGGTTTGTTGTGATGACCAAGTACCAGAATTGTTATTCTTCAAAAGGTACAAACCAGAATGATAATGGGATTTCTTTTCTCCTTTATTTGGCTGCTAATACCTGGACATTACTTCAGAATTAAAGTACTATTGGGGTTGGGAATGAAAAGACTGTCTAATTGCAAGAACTTCTCTGTACATCTGCAATTTTTCACCATTTACAAAGATGGAGGATGAGTTGGAAAGATGGCTTAGTGATTACAAGAGCTGGCTGTTTTTTTCCAGAGTACCTGGGTTAGATTCCCAACACCAACATAGTGATTTACGATCATCTGTAAGGGGACCAAATGCTCTCCTCTGGCTCTCACAGGTATCAGCATGCACACAGTGTACAAGCATACATGCAGAGAAAGTACCTATACATATAAAATAATGAAAGAAAACATTTGAAAACGGAGAATGAATTTCCCTTTTAAACAGAAATGAAGTGGTATCTGCATTTACTGTGCTCTTCCATCACTCTTATGTTTAGAGATATTCTGATTAATTAGCTTCAACATTTACTGCTAATTACAGTTGGTACAATGAATCAGAAGATGAAAATGTGTCCTTAACATCCACATTAATCATCTCGGTCACAACTGCTGCAGGTCCTGACCTTTTCCAGTACTCCTTACCTGAGAGCTAGGCACTAAGTGAAGTCACTTTTGAAAGAACTAAAAAACGACAACAAAATACCATCAAACCAAACCCACCCCTCAAAAGCTGTCCAGAGACATCCAATTTCAGGGTCATTTTACCATGTTGTTATCAGAGGTGAACTGCTCCCACACAGCATGACTGCCGTCTTCCTGCACGGTACTGTTCTGCATTGTCTGGCTGGACATGCAAGCATGGGAGCAGACTTTCTACACGAGACAGTCATTGCTTGGTAATTGACTGCAAAGTATTTCTGAGGCAATTATCCCAACAGCAAAGAATTTCAAAAACTTCAGAGTAGATATGCCCATGGATATGGTTGTTTGCCAACAAAAGTCTGGAAAATACATCTGAAAACTAAACAATGATAGAGTCACATTCTTCCAAAACACAACAGGACTTAAGACATCAGTGGCTCGCTCTGTGGAAAGAACAAAGCCGTAACTCAAGAGCTCATCTCCACTACTGACTTAGAGAATATCACTGGCTTTTTTGATCTATTTGTATATAAAATAAAAATAACATTTCTTTTATGATATTTAAAGCACAAGGTGGATGCAAAACATTAAAAAATTCTGTAATAGTATAAGGCATGTACAACTAGCCACAGGCCTGTTACTCAACATTATTGACATTTTGGTGATTATCTTGCTCAACTGTCCACAGTTAAGATAATAATCTATAGTTATACATACTGAGTATGTATAAGTTATTGAGGAAATAAAAGGATCTTAAATTATTGATAAAACAAATTAGATGCTGCAGAAAAACCAACTCTACATCTTCAAGAGTTTTACTGATTTGCAAAAACAAGCTGTTAATAGCAATACTGTCTCCATAGGCACAACTAGGTAGGAAAGAAACAGCTCCAGTAGGTTCTGTTTAAATCTTTATAAAGCAGAATAAAGTCAAAGTAGAGTGAACGTGTGGCTAAGAGTTCAGGGTATAGAGTCAGGCAGACCTAGCTCTACCTTTAACTAGTCATTTGATGGTGGTCAATTCAATTAACTTATTTGAGAATAAGTTTCTCATAAAAGTAAAATGGAACTCTTCAATAACACCCAAGTCAAGTAGGGTCATGAGAGTTAAGGATAATGCACATGTCACAGAATCAACACTTAGATCTCTCTCACATTCTAGGTTGACAATGTTTTGGTACTTGGAAGTGAGGCCTTTGACAGGTAATTAGGTCAGGAGGGAAGTGTCTGATTAATGGATTAGTGCCCTTAGACAAGAAACCCTAGAAAACTTGTTTGTGCCTTCTCAGGATACAGGGACAAGAAACCATTCATGAGCCAAGATAGACACTCCGACAAGAGTCTAGTTCATGAGTGCCTTTATCACAGACTTTCTTGCCTTCAGAAGTGGGAGAGACAATTTTCTGTTGTTTATAAGTCATCTAGAGACAGGCATTTTGTTTTAAAACAACCCAAATAGACGAAAGCAGAATGTGCCGGTTTGAATAAGATGTGCTCAATGTGCAGAGAGTGAAAGACTCTGGAACACTACTAAATGAGATGGGGTCTTCATCAATACCTTCTCTCAGGGCTAAGAAGCTATGCAGAAGAGGAGGCGGAAAGATGGTAAGAGCCAGAGGGGATGGATGACTCCAAGGAAACAATATCTTCCAGATACAACAGGACTGATGCACATACGAACTCACAGACTGGCAGCAGGAACAAGGCCTGCACAGGTTCAAGCCAGATAGGGTCCCAGTGCTGAAATGGAGAAATGGACACAGGCTCTCACTCCTAACCAAGAAACTATCTCCAACTGACATTCACTTGGAAAGGAAAAATTAGCTCGCTCCAATGGAGTCTCACTGCGTATATCAGCCACACTTAAGAGCAGGCTCCATGCCCAGAAGCGATAGCCAACACAAAACAAACCCTGGTATTTTTGTAGATGTTTTTTCTCACATTGGCTTGTTCAGGCATTTTTTTTGTTTTGTTTTTTGTTTTACTGGCATTTTGCTTGTATATTATGGTTTCCAATTTTGTACTGTTATGGGTTTTGGTTTTTTTTGTGTGTATTTCTTTTTATTATAATTATTCTGGTTTATTTGTTTGCATCTTTGTTTTCTAAAAAGACAGAGAAAGTTAGGTCAAGGGAGTTGGGTGGGTGAGGAGGTGGGGAGGATCTGGGAGCAGTTGGAGGAGGGGAATTGTGATCAGAATATAGAGTCTGAAAACATTTTTTACAATAAAAAAAAATGTCTCCCATAGTCTCAGGCACTTGCATATTTGGTCCCTATTGGTAGCACTCCTTGGGGAAGGAAGGCATAGGAGGTGTGGCCTTGTTGGAGGAAGTATGTGATTGGAGGCCAGCTTTGAGAATTTAAGTACTGCCATTTCAAGACTGTTCTCAATGATTACTCTTTGTGGTTCAAGATGTGAGCCCTCAGCTTCCTCCTCCTGCTGCCAGGCCTCCACTCTGCCGTCATGAACTCTAACTCTCTGCAACCATAAGCCCAAATCAACTTTTTTTTTTTTTTTTCTGAGTTGCCTTGGACAATGGTGTTTTATCATGGCAATAGAAAAGCAACCAGTATACAGCAAATTAAAAGCTAATGTTAATGCTTGACATATGGTAAGCATTCAATAACACTAGTTACTATTATTTTAAGTTGTTTTGACTGAGCAAATTAAACATAGGCTTCCTTTTATATGGATGGTTTTCCTAATAAGAAGTATTGCAATGCATGCTTTCAAGGCCTATTAAACTTTACAAGTGTAAGGTTCTAGACAAATAAAGCTTTTCAGTGTACTCTTTTCTAACTATCCACAAGGATCACAGCTTACAGCTAACCAAATGAACTTAAAACTGGATGCTTGACTTAACTTAAGCATTAAAGTTAAGCCTGACTTAACCTTAATATTACCTAGCTAGAATGTCAACCTTTACATTTTATCTTCTCTAAAGGGACCATGATAGTTTATTCAACTGAAAATCTAAATTTCTAGTTATGTAAGGTAGAATTCCAAGAGCTGTATAACTAAATCTTATTAAAATCTTTTTAGTTTGTAGACTTGAGACATTTGGCTTAGATGGGCCAAAAACATACTATATAAATGGTCTTTAATTCTATGTATCTCTTGGACATGGTACATAACTTCAGAACTGGGGTAAGTGGAACAAATAATGTAATTCTTTCGCTTTACTTTGTAGAGAAGTAAAGTTTTACACTGTTCCCCTGTTAATATTTTAACCATAATAGCAAATCCAGTAGTTTAAAACGTGGCAATTAATGATTAGAAAAGTACAATTGATACTGTGAATTTTAATGAGCCTACCCAAAGTTACTGAGAAACATTGAGAAATGGATGTAAATAGCATTAGGAATTCTACAAAGTATGGTAAACATATCACAATAAAATATGACAATGTTGTATGGTTTTCGTTTGGTAATAAAAATGATTAAAGATTATAGAAGTAGATATACTAAAATATAATAAACTTACTTTATTAATGAAGCTAATCTGATTGCTTTTCATGTATTATTACACCTGAATGAGTGAACACTGAACACTCTGATTTCTGTTGTGTTTGAAACGTTGCTCTCTAGAACGTCAGGTGTTTTGTTTTGTTTTTATAATAGTTGAAGACTAGAAAGAATTAACTGGACATTTACAAAGGGATGAATGTGACTAAATAGCTATGAGAGACAAGATCATAGAAAAGCTCTAACTATAAGTAGAACTAGAGAATTTTTTAAAATCAGTGCAGGAAAGAGTAATTACAACATCCATTCATGCTTTGGTACATGATTTATGAACTTAAATGATTTCCTTAGAATCATTAGGACTAGTACATAATACTGTCAATCGATCAGTTTTTCACATTCCTTTCACTCAACAGCAAGGAAGTAGATTTAGTCAACTAATCTCATTTACTAATACACAGTACTCAAGCAAACAAATGGTTACCACTCAAAATCAAATGACAACCAGTGAATAAAAGTTACAGTTAGGGGCTAGAGAGTTGGCTCAGCTGTTAAAGCATTTGCTGTGTAAGCATGAAGACCTACATTCAAATTCAGAGTGCCCACATAAACACTGTGGAGGCATGGCAGCCCTCCTGTAATCCCAGGGTTTGGGAGATAAACCCTAGGCAAACCGGCTAGTTAGCCTTGCTGAACTGGCAAGACCTGGGTTCAACTCCTGCCTGTGGAGGTTAATTTTAATTATCAACTAACTGACACAATCTAGAATCTCCCAGGAACACAATTTTGGGAACTGTCTAGATCATGCTAGCCTGTGGGCACATTTTTGTACATTAATTGAAGTAAAAGACCTACCCACTGTAGGGTGGCATTATTCCCTAGGCAGGGAGATCTTGAACTGTGTAGAGTGGAGAATGTGAGCTGAGCATAAGAATGCCTGTGTTTATTTTCTTTCTGCTCTTGACTGTGGATGTGACTGGCTATTTCAAGTTCCTGCAATGACAGACTCTAATGTGAAATTGAGAGCTTAAAATAAACCTTTTCTCCCCTAGTTTGCTTTTGCCAGGGTATTTTAATACAGCAACAGAAAAGAAACCCACATACTGCTCAATAAGTAAGGTGAAGAGTCCTGAGCTAGATCCTGATGTTGACTGTGGGAACATGTATGCAAACACACACTTGTATGCACAGACCACATACAAAGGTATGGCTTGGACATCGTTAGAAGTTGCAAATGTATGAATCTTTTTAAACATGCATCCCAACAATTTTGGCCTAAGATCAAGAGTTAAGGAACTGATTATCCCAAGTCTTTCCAAATGTGTTTTCAGCCATGCTTGCCATCAGTCTTCTAATTATCAAAAGAAGAAAAATTTTAGTCTCTTCAAATTTCATTTTTTCTATTCTGGATGCTCTATTTTTTTGTTTTTGTTTTTTTTAAAGGTAGAAAGGGTCAAAAAAGAAAATAAATATGACATTAAAACTTCAAACATGAAAGAACAGACCTGATATCAAGTAAAGAAACTAAAATAAAACTCAGAAGATAATTGTGTATGAAAAGAACTACCAAATCTTTAGGGCATTGGGCTTATATGTTGGAAAGGGAAAGCATGTTTGAATGACAGACAGTATAGACTACATTCCTTTCAAATGAGCTTATGTTTCTTGTCAAGAAGCTGGAGTAAAGAACCCAGTAATTCTTTTGAACAAACATTAAGGACCAAAGAAGCCTGACCAAGTTAAGTCGTGAGATAAAACAGTTTCCTATCCGGGCGGTGGTGATGGTGTACGTCTGTAATCCTAGTACTCAAGAGGCAGAGACAGGTGGATCTCTATGAATTCGAGACCAGCCTGGTCTACAGATAGAGTTCCAGGACAGCCAGGGCTACGCCGGGAAACCCTATCTCAAAAATACCAAAACCAAAACCAAAAAAAAAAAAAAAAAAAAAACAACAGTTTCTTCCACAGTTTGGCAGTTGTACGGCCAATATTCAAACTTAAAAAGGAGTCCTTTCCAGTACTTTACAACTTTTGTGGAACAACATGAAAGGAGAACTCTGGTTACCATTTAACTCTGAAGCACTTCATTCATTCTGGTGATCAAGGTACTTTAGCAGCGAGTGTTACATTTCTTTAAAATTCCCAAGTGATTCAAATCTTCTTATGATGAATGTCCTTTCTTCCTTGCCTCTCATTCCTGTATTCTATAGATACCAATGTTTACTGCAAGAGAAAAAAATAAAACATGTAAGCCGAAGGGCCAAGTAATTTAAAAGACAGTGAATTTGTTTCTTTGTCTTTGGATATTCTGAATTTACCCTCACTAAGCACAGTTATGAATCATCTAACTAATGTAACAAGTAACTTCTTTATTTAGGTGGAGACAACCTCACACACTTGAGAACTCCCCTGTCCTATTACAAACCAAATATCTTAAAGAACCTAAAAAATACGAATGTTAAAGATTTTATAAAACTTTATTTGATCGTCCTGAGACTCATTTTACAACAAACTTGTTGGTATTTATTGACTGAGAAATATTTGCTCCAGCTATCTCCAAATGCAAACATTTAATTAGCCAGTTAGCAATTTGAAATTCAAGCATAAAATATATTTAAGAACAGGCTGAAGATAGTTATACAATTTTTACCTACTTCTGACTCTTGGGAATCTAATGTAAGAGTTCTAAACTTGCAATATAGTTTTTGCACAACATCAATAAAAGAAAAATGACTGGAAGAGAAACTGAAAGATGAATATTATTACTCTAAAATGATTCCTGGGGCTTGAGAGATGGCTCAGCTATTAAAGGCTAGGCTTACAACCAAAATAGAAAATGAATCCTGATCATGCTTACATAGTATAAAATTAAATCCTCCAATACATTTTAAAATTTAAAAAGCACTTTAAAAGAGAGAAGTTTTGGAAAGTACTCTATCAAATGTTATCTAAACTGAACATAGCTATAGTATTCTTAATTTTTTATAGTGTTTATAACATTAATGTGACACAATATTAAGCACTATGTCGGGATTACAAAAATATGTAAGTCTTGAAGAACAGTGACAAAATTATTTAGTCTTCTTTCCACTGTAAGTCCTCAGAAAAGAAAAATGAAAAATGTACTTTATGCTATTTTACTTTTAAAACTGAATATCAAAAAGTACACAGTGACAGAAAAAAAATTCCCCAAGGATAGGTTTTGGCTACTCTTACAGTACCTGCCAATTAAGTTTCCCAAATTATTTTTGCCGAATATTTTATTCTTGGACTTGCAGATGACCTATTATAATAGAGTCAAAGAACACTCACCTGAAAACATAAAATGGAAAGTGCTAAAAATTTCAAATAATTCAATCTTCTCATTTTAAATGTCTGATTTGTAGATATGATATAGTTAGGATCTTTAATCTTTATGCACTCTGAAACTGACTCTTAATGGAGAGTTTAGTCCATTTATATTTAATATTGAAATGCTTGGGTTCAAAACTACCATTTAAATGTTTCCTATTTCTTCTGTTTCTGTTCCTCTTTTGTTTTGTTTCTTTCACTGCCTTAATCTTAGTATTTTTCAGTGTCTTAATTTAATGGCATAAAGATTACAACATGCATTCTCAAATTATCACAATTTATTTAAAGTTAAAGGAGCAAATTGGAATCTTGAAATATCAGCCATATACTGTAATTCTTCCTTTGTATATTGCAATCACATATTAAACTCTATGTGCATTATAAAACCACAATCAAAGCAACAAAAAGAGATCTTTTATATTTCATCTCTTCCATAGACCCAAGTTTTTATCTAATACCGTTGTCTCTCAGTTTAAAAATTCTTAGCATTTTAATAGTGCATTTATATTGACAATGGACTACCTAATTTTTCATTTGTCTGAATTTGTATTTGTTTAATCTTTATTTTCAAAGGAAACATTCATTGAAAACAAATTTTTGAGGTAAGACCTTTTTAAAGCTGGATATGGTAGTGCCACTATTTAAGACACTGAGGTACAAAGACTTCAAGTTCAAGGTTTCAATCTGAGACCAGCCTTGGCAACATAAAGAGACCCTGGGTCAAAATAAAGGGCTGCCAAGTACAGCTGAGGAGAGGTCAGAGACCATTTTTGTGGGACTGGTTCCCTCCTTCCACCTTTACCAGAGAGTCTAGATGTAGAGGTCACAGGAGAACGTGCAGGAGTCTGTTCTTTGTTCTAGTCCACGGCTCCCAGGGATTAACCTCAAGTCTTCAGGGCTGGCAGCAAGCACCTTTAACCACTGAGCCATTTCACCGGCCCCCTGTAAGCTTTTTAGCCATACTTACAATAGCTGATTTCTAAGTTATTGTTTACTGACTTCATCTAGATTTTTCATTTTTCTCTTATATGATAATTTATTTTTGTGTCATCACATGCATGGCAACTTTTAATATACATGGAACAATATAGATAATATGTTGTAGTCACCATAAATTTTATCTTTCTTTGAATGATGCTCATTTCTCTTCTAAAGTGCAGTAAATAACAGTTGACACCTTCAGCTTCTGGAAACTTAGTTTTATTTTATTAGGGAGGATATTTTTAAGTATTTCTCTTAATCCTGGGATAAATCCTTAAAGCTTTGGACATAGTACTTCTAAAGTAGAACATTCTAAGCTTGAATTGGAAAAATATGTTGTATTTTAAAAACAAACAAAAAATAATTCTATCTTGGAAGGTCTCAAATTCCATATCTGATCAGAAATATCTGCTCAAGAGCTTCCACTAAAAACATTATTTTCCAGCACTTGGGAGGCAGAGGCAGGTGAATCTCTGTGAGCTTGAGGCCAGCTTGGTCTACAGAGCAAGTTCTGGGATAGCTAGGACTGTTACACAGAAAAACTCTGTCTTGAAAAACAAAACAAAACAAAACAAAACAACAATATATTATTTTCCACTATATCCTAGGAGTGCCCTTTGGTACACATGAAGATAAGGGTCAGCCAATGAATTAAATGGAATATATATGTAGCTTTTTGAGGCTCCCTGCTTTCTGGGGATTTACAGCACCAAATTCCAGAGCTTGCACAGAGTTGTACAGGAACAACCTAAACATGTAGAATTAAAAATCTTTATTATAGCCGGGCGGTGGTGGCACACTCCTTTAATCCCAGCACTCGGGAGGCAGAGGCAGGCGGATCTCTGCGAGTTCGAGGCCAGCCTGGGCTACAGAGTGAGTTCCAGGAAAGGCGCAAAGCTACACAGAGAAAC
Source organism: Peromyscus attwateri (assembly GCA_902168425.1). NCBI lineage: Eukaryota > Metazoa > Chordata > Mammalia > Rodentia > Cricetidae > Peromyscus > Peromyscus attwateri. The sequence goes on from CABHPP010128014.1 coordinate 25,844, forward strand.
CCTGTCTCGAAAAACCAAACAACAACAACAACAAAAACCAAAAACCAAAAAAACCACAAAAACTTTATTATAAAAAAAATTTATTATGTAATTGTATATATGCAATAACGTCTTTATAGAAAATATACTCTAAAAGAGTGTATTTCTCAACCCTCTTAATGTGGCAACTCTTTAATACAGTTAAATATGTGGTGACCCCCAACCATAAAATTTTGTTGCTACTTCATAATTGCAATTTTGCTACTATTATGAATTTTAAATATTTTCAGAGATAAGTTTGTCAAGGTGGTCTGGCCTACAGGTTGAGAACCACTGCTCTAAAGTATTCAGAGGTAATGGGCCAAAAATTAGTAAGTTACTCTTAAATGATTCAGGAAATAAATTATTTTTGTAACTTGTTTGTGAAAATATATTATAAACCAGAAAAAAATACAAATAAACTCTATCAGTTCTAAAATAACTAAAGAATAAGCATTTCTGTGGACAGTTATTTTCACTGCACTGTTTGAAGATTTATAATGCATGTTAGCATATTAGATATCAGCACAAATTTTACTTATTCATTTTTCAGCTAACCACATATAAATAAATTACATACTTAGGACCCGCTATGGTTAAAGTCAGTGTTTTAAGTAAAGACAAGAACTTTCCTCTCATAGTTATATTCTAAA
>CABHPP010128015.1:0-17921 GCA_902168425.1 Peromyscus attwateri
TTTTCTAATGACCTTAGCAGGAATTATAAAAGTCTTACTGTGAATGGGTAGATCTATTTTTTTAAACTCATTACTAACTTGTGTGTTATATTCTTTTGGAAGGAAGGTCACAGAGTTGAGCAGCTGTTTTTGGATCATCCTAGAAGGGTAACATATGACAAGATAATTTATAAATGGAATAAATAGAGTGTATTTTCCAGCACAATTTCATTATATTTCTCAGTAGTTGACATTCCATTTTCTTCATGAAAAATAAACCAGTATAAAAGTAATATGTCACATGAGCTATAAGATTAGGAATTGAATGGTAGTTGAAAGTATTTTCTTCAGATTATAATATAATTATATTTCTACCTTCCCTTTTCTCCATAAAAACTCTCCCACCTACCTCTCCCAGCTTTCCTAAAAATTTACAGCTTCTTTCCAGTAATTGATATTGAAAGCATGTATGCATATGTATATACATATATATTCCTAAATATAATCTGCTCAGTCCATAAAAAATTACTTGTATGTATGCTTTCAGGGCAGACTGTTTTGCACTGGAAACCAAATTGTTGTGTTCTTCCTTAGGGAAGACCAACCCTCCCATTCCAAACTTTGGAAATTGCAGTTGCCTGTAACTATTTGTATATGGCTGAAGTCTTGTGGTCTTTGCCTTATCCACTTTGGCATGTCCATTGAAGTCATCCTTGTTTCAATCATATTTGGGCATTCAATTTAGTGAGACTTTATTGATGTAGCTTCTGATATTACAAGAAATCCAATCTCTCAAATCTCACTGATTCTCTGGCTTTTATGGTCTCTCTACTACATCTTCCACAGTGTTTCCCAAGTATTAGGTATGGGAGCGATTTGTAGGTGTAAGCAATGGGACTGGGCTCCACAGCTCTTCATTTTGATAATTGTAGTTTTCTGTAATAATCTTTGACTGTTGTAAAGACAAGTTTTCTTGATGAGGTGCTTGATAGTCAATGATACAATGTCATCATTTTGTTTAATTTGTATTAAAATATTTTTTAGTTTATGTGCATTTATGTCTGTGTACCACATGTGTGCCTGGTGCTCAAAAATATCAGAAGAGGCTCACATTTCCCTGGAACTGGAGTTGCAGATGGTTGTGAGTTGACACCTGTGACCAGTGGGAGAACAGTCAGTATTCTTAACTACTGAGACATCTCTCCAGCATCTAATTTATGGTTTTGGGCTATATAATTATAAATAGAATGCTTGTCTTTGCATTCTCCTTTTTCCTGTGTTAGATACAGAAAGTGCGAGAACACCTACAGCTTTGAAAGAGGCCATTTCAAATGTGAGGAACATAGTTTGAAAATGCACACAGCCACTCTCCTGTCTATTATAGTACAGTATGAGGGGAAAGTAAAAATGATGATGAGAAAAATACTCCCTCACATGTGTTGCAGTATAACAATACATGTTGTAATGGTTTTGTCCAGATGTTTTGAAATTGACTTACTATGTCAATTGTAAGCCATGGTATTCACAGAAACAATGGCATTTTCATGGGTTTTCTTGGCAATTTGCAATCATTATGAATTGTATTTGTGTTCATATGTCTCATATGTCTCTAATTTACTTTTCTATTCACAGTGCTGATTGGATTGTTAGTTCAAATATTAGCCAATCCTTCAAGAACAGATGGAAGAATATAGTGCATAAAGAAACTGAAAGCTATGGTACAGAGGTAGGATGGACTTTACAGACATTAGAAAATGAGCAACTTAAGTAGAGATATTCAGTTAAAATCATTAAGCTTCATGAAGAGTGGCCAAGTTCAAAATAAGGAGAAAGATTTTTGTAGTTGGAAGGTTTCTCTGGTCCCACCTGGCCCCAGTCCCTCAGCCACTCGGACCCAAGTAAACACACAGGCGCTTATATTATTTACAAACTGTATGGCCTGTGGCAGGCTTCTTGCTAACTAGCTCTTATAACTTAACCCATGTCTATTTATCTATAAGTTGCCATGTGACTGTGGCTTACTGGTACTTTCACATCTTGCTTCTCCTGGAGGTGCTGGCATCTCTCCAGACTCCATCTTTCTCTTTCCTGTCTTTCTCCATGGATTTCCTGCCTGCCTCTAAGCTGCCTCACCATTGGCCAAAGCAGCTTATTTATTAACCAATGGCAACAACATATATTCACAGCATACAGAAAGACATCCTCCAGCAGATTTTGGCTAGACATTTTATAGTAGTTAGAAAAAATGACAGCAATGAAGTAAAAAACTTCATTTTAATACATTAGTTTATCAACATGGATACTCCAAAGTTAGCCTCCAGTGGATATTTTACTTTTAAAATATTTTATTTGGACTTCAAAAAGGATATTTTCATGCTCAAATAATTAAAATGTTTACATAATAAAAATGCTTGTAGTAAAATCCATTGCCAGAGTATCAAAAGCTAGGTATTGTCAAACAATTACATTTGCCTGGAGCAAATGCATGCACTGTGGGAAATGGAAGCATTCTACTGACAAAGCCAAACACTTAAGTTCATACTGTTGATTGGTTAAGTTCAGACTTTTTATTACGGATTAGTCGTTTTTCTACAGGACCACTTGACTTGACATTCTGTATCTTCAAAGGGCATTCCCAGTAGTGAACTATATGCTTCAAGGTTCAAAAACTTCCAGGAGGCCATTGACAGTCTTGTTCAGCTGTTGAGTTGGCCCTTTGACCACAACCACTACAGATAAGTAGAAGTAAGACTCCTTACCAAACAGGATAGAATCTATCATTTACTCAAGGAACTCTAAGTTCAAACTAGAAATAAAATGTGGATCACTGACTAAAGGTTAGTATGCATGACCATTTGGACTGTGTCTGCTCTTCTCACTCAGTTATAAGCCACAGCATCGCAGTTATCTTTATCAGGACAGGAAGTGATCTCACTGGTAGGTCCTTTGAGCTTCTCATTTCAGTTGTTCCTAAAGATAATGGAATTACAGATGATCATTGACTGACAAAATATAAATGGGATATTTGACAAAACCCAAGACACTTCTTTGCTGGAGTTTATAGGTACATCAAAGGCATATTCCTCAGTTTGTCAAAACATAAGTCTTGGGATAAGCACTATTTACCTAATTTTCAGTGTATTATTATGTCTTCAGTAATAGTATAAGAATAGAATAAGAGCAGATAAACACTGGGTTTGGTTTGATTAGATCAAGGTGATATCAGGAATAAGGTAGGTCATAATGTGGATAAACAGTTTATTTTAAGATTCAATTTACTCAAAGAATAAGGTACATTTAAAGGTCAACACTATTTGATAATATTCGTAATTTTTCTTAAAATATACAACACAATATATTTTATCAACAAAATTATTTTGTCTGACACATGTAGACTTAGGTATTATTATTTATTATTAATTATTTTAAAAACTAGGCTAGATAAGAAGTAGGAAACCAACATGTTGTGACAGCTGCACCTATTTGAATACTTGATGTCTCAGTGGTTCTTATCTATGAATAGCCTTGTAAATCACTTATGTGTGTATTGTCCAATTATATTATTTGGAAATTAATTTTAATGAATATTTTAACATTTTTACTTATATATTATATATAAATGTTTACATGCCATCAAAGAAACACATAGCTTTTTAACATATAATATATAATACATATTTTTTTAAAAACTATACTGTGCGGAAAACACCAATGATGAGAGGCTTATTTGCATTTTTGCCAATTTTTCGATGTCTGGAACAAACTAAGGAAGCTTTACTCCCTGTCTGTGTTTGACTCAATCTGTTGCCAGAAATCTTTTTGGTTTAGTTTTCAATTTTTGTGTTCTGCAGTATAGGAAGTACAGTCTTACACAAATATGTAGTTGAAGATGGAAGGGGTGTTTGACTTGCTATTTCTGGTAATGATGACCTTTGGTTTTGATACTACATTTAAGATTGGTGCACAGTGTTTTCACAGCATTTATTTCCAACTGTGAAGTGGGAGCCAATCCATGAGCTTTTAATACTTCTCTGCCTTAATATCCTTGGAATATTTGCTTTGGATGAATCTTTATCATGTGTATGATTACCGTGCATTTGACATTTAGAAAATATTAGCTCAAAGAGTATGCAAATTTCACAAATGTTGATGAATGTCCTTGAAGTGTTGGGAACTGTCAAGCTCATGGCGGCAATCATGTTTCCCAAATTCTAAACTTCATCGGAAGTACAAATATTTTTACTATCGAGACATACTATTGATTATCACAAAAAGGCAGACATAGTGGTCCATTTCTTTTTAAATGTCTGTCAAATATCTAATTTTGACAACCTTGGGATGTAACTTCATGCTTGCATTCTGCTAAAATATACGCCCTTTGAAAAACATAGCTGGTCAAACATATGCTCATGGGCATTTTATCCAATACCATTACTTTTCAGGACTCTACAGAAGTAATGTGTATGTACTTCCAATTTAATCTCATGTACACTATTTAATTTGAAGTCACCTTTACTACTTTGAGAAAGACATTCTTGAGCTCATTTTTTTCTTCAGATGTGAGTGTTGACAAATGCATTTGAATGTTGTAACAGCCACAGGGCAGTCAGAAATTGACTTCCAATATCTTAATTGTTTCATCTACTTTTGGTTTTGAAGAATCAATAAAGTTAGAATGATTGAAGAAAATCCATATACTATTTTACTATCATGATGATGATAGCTCTGGCTTGGCATTGTCAATAGAACATTATATGACATGTACTGAGTTTATTATTGTCTGTGAAACTCACAGGTATCGTTAGAAGATCTAAGAGAAGACCTATTGTTATAGGATATGGAATTGTGTTTAATGACTTGGAGGAGGTTCAAGGGAATAACTTGGATCTGAGTTTTTACCAGAAGTCAGAGATAATTCTGTTTGCATTTATAAATATATTTCATTTTTCTATGAGGCAGGTGAGAGATATAGTACAAGCTATGCCTGAAACAGTTAGCAGTCTCTTCATAGGATTACAGCATGGATCCTTGTGAAGTTCTATTAGGTCACAAGTAGAGATGGTCTTGTTCTCAGTATGTGTCATCCCAGACCTTGTTTGTAGCTGATCTTTCTTTAAAACTCTGTCCAACAAAACAGAAAGTTCTACCAGAGACCATCTTCTAGATGGTAGCAATTGTATTTCCTTTTTTATACCTCATGCAATTTGTCTATGGGTTCCCTTTACCATACTTTCTTCTATGGTTGCTCTTTACTTCCCAAAGGACAACAATCAGAATCATTTTACCTATGGTTTCAGGACATGATTCATAAAGCAGAACATATGGGAAATATTAGCCTGACTCTGACATTTAGCCATTAAGCAATCAATGAATAAACTGAATTTGAAGAATTTTTGAGAAGCCAAATTGTTCTATACATCACAATAGACACAGATATTTGGGGTAGTGCCATGAAGAAATGAGTTCAAAGGGGGAAAAATGTTCAGAAATTGTGGGTCACTGAGAAGCCTCAAGCTGGTGAAATCCCAGCAAGAGGAGAACAACAACTTGAAGATACAGTTTGAGATTCCAGAGCAGACTGACTTCTCCCTATCATCCATTTGTGGAGCTCCGTGTATTTTCTTTTTTTAACAGATGGGTGACAAAGCAAGGGACAGATGATCATATGATACAGTTAGACTTTATACTTAGGGCTGAACATTTGTGTTCCTAACTTTTAATGCCGTGCTTACATGGCATTAAACTCTGTGGTACATAAACTTTCATGGGTCAACTGTTGTGTATAGTGAAGCAAAATCATTTATGACCCTAGTACAGTCTTTTTGCTGTGGAATAATCCTCTTGTACACCATAGAGTTTTGTCACTTAAATTGGTTTAATAAAACAGTGATTGGTCAGTATCCAGGCAGGAAGTATAGGTGGGGCAACCAAACTAAAGATGATGGGAAGGAGAAGGGTGGAATTAGGAGTCACCAGCCAGGTGCAGAAGGAGCAGGAGGTGAACATGCCATGCTGATAAAGGTACTGCCATGTGGCAAAGCATAAGTAGAAATATGGGTCAACATAAAATGTGAGAGCTAGTTAGTAATAAGCCTGAGCTATTTATTGCCTTAGCATTTTGTAATTAATATAAGCTTTTGTGTGTTTATTTGGGACTGGGTGGTCAGGACAGAAGAACGCCATCTGTGACTACATCTTTTTTCAGTTTTTTCTCCTCTGTTTTGACCATTACAATAGCTAAATTGTGAGAAATCTGAAATCTCATTGGAAAATTAGAAGTGAGTAATATAATTGTTTCAATATACTAAGGAGATTTAGAAATTTATTAAAAATCCTGTGAATTTCTGGTTACATATCCTAAGGTTCATGAGAGGCTGTGATTCCAGTGTGCTTTCCACCACTTCCAGATATGAGCATTTCCCCAAACGTTAAAAACCAATGACTTTCATTAAAGACATGGAGCTAAGAGTTTTGTTTCTTTCAGGCAGAATATTTCATTTTGACCAAAGTATCAAATAACACAAAAACAATTTTTTTTGTGAATAGTCCAAGTATCATTTGAAATTCAAATGTTTTTCATTCTAGATATTTGAATTTGAATATGTTCAAATTGGCAAGATTGATCAATGTTAGTTAGCATGTGAATAGAATGTTCAGAAAAAGCAAATTTGGTAGATTTTTTTGGTTATAATTTCCCATGCAGATATGGGAGGACCCAACAAAGATCTTGCAGACCACCTTTACAAGCACGTCTGAAAAAGGGGAAAGGAATTTAGGCATGACTATTATTTTATTCACTTTCATTTTTATCCTAAATTATTTAAAAATTGTTTTTTTTGTGTGTGTGTGTTTTTCCTTATAGATGATCCAAAAACCAGAATTTAAAGGAAAGAAAGATAAAGGAAAATTACCTAGTATTTTTTGTTTGTTTGTTTTTTCGAGACAGGGTTTCTCTGTGTAGCTTTGTGCCTTTCCTGGAACTCACTTGGTAGCCCAGGCTGGCCTCGAACTCACAGAGATCCGCCTGCCTCTGCCTCCCGAGTGCTGGGATTAAAGGCGTGCGCCACCACCGCCCGGCCCCTAGTATTTTTTATTGATAATTAATTAGATACCTTCTTATAATCAATAGCATTTTGTAAAATAAGTTGCTAATGACTTCTTAGAAATCTCTTGTTGGTAATATATACTAATAAGACATGTATTCCTTGTTAAAGCATAAATCAATTTAAAAATGTGTAGAGAAGCTTATGTGTTGTGATTGACAGTCTTGAAATTCTGATGTTATGACAAAAAGACTAGATTTCTGGAAAAAATAAAAAATGTGATGATATTTTAAAATATCTAGTTAATGAACTTGATGTCCTTTTGCATAAAGAGAAAAAATACTAGGCAAATTAAGAAAAATGATACAAAAAGGGAAAAATACATGAACAACAACAGGACTTGGAAAAGGAATATTTGAAGGACTAATTTGGGAAAAGTAACCTTCAACATGCCAGTTTTCCTTAATGAAAAGAATTGTTTAATTCCTCCACAGACATGGGATTTGGCTTTTGTATGAGTGTTCTTTGTTCTTTATTACAAGAATTACCAGGCTTTTTTGGGGGTGGGGGGTGGGGAGGGCATTATTCAACCAGCATCTCCTAAAGATAATTCTCATTTGTTTTGTCTTGGAACCCAGAGACTCCACAGTGATCACCAAAACACATAACTGGAGGTACACAGGTGCTGCACTGTGAAGACAGGAAGGGCATGGTAATGACGGTGTTGTCTATCCAAAGCAACAGTTTCATGCTGAAAGGCTTTGCAAATAAATTACCCAGAATTAAAAATGTAAGAGTAAAGTAAGCATGCTCATGAGGAATTCACCATGGAAAAGTGACCCTGCATTATCTCTGGATCAGACCCTTAGATAGTTCCTTTGTCTTCTCTTCAAAACTCCTCTCAACATACCTTCACCACAAACACTGATATCAAAGAGTAAGCCCTCTTAAAATTCACAAGCATCTCCCCAGAGGCAGGATTCCCTATTTTCTTCAAGTTTGGGGAATCACAACTTTAGGGTTCCAGTCTTTCTTGTGTTTCATAGAAAATCAGGTACTATGTTGTGGAAGAAGAGCAGATGATGATGAGAAAATACCCGGGGGAAATAAAAGGTCCTACTTCCCTGTCGATCTGACCAGGCCATTCAAGACTGGAGGAAACACTGGCACTTTGCAATGTACTCATATATTTCTAATCATAAGGCTACCATGTTTTATTCTTCTTTCGAAAATAATGTTTTCTTGGAGTTTTCCTCTTTATTTTTTTTAGTTTTCCTTTTCTGTGGGTTTGCACTTGTCCTTGAGGATTTCAGTCTTCCTGGGTAGAGCTCCAGAACAAGCGTTAAGGAATATTTCTGCCTCTCATATTTTTCTTAAAATCCATCTCCTCCTCTACTCCAGAATGAGGCTGCATATCTGGGTAGATTAGTGGTTTCCTGAAGCTGTCATTCACACGGTTGTCTTGTTCAGAGTCCGGAACTCAGCTGCAGGGCAAGACCACCACCCCTGAATGACATGTCTGTTCCATATCTAGGTCTCTCATCACACAGCTTTTTTCCTGGAAGCTCATGATTCAACCATGTGGAATCATTTCCTGTCACCCCAGAATGTGCTTTTCCCACCTTCTCCTCTTTCCACATGTGGTTCCATTTGACGAAAAAGTCCACTGGCTCCTCCATCTTGGCCTCCCTAAGAAGCCTTCTGTGTTTCTAGGCATGATACTGACTCAGAAAATTTTTTTTTCATTTATTACTTCCCAAACCTTTTCTGTCCCCATGTTAAAAAGTAAAGCTCTATAATTGCATTTACAGCATGGATATAAATTTGTCTGTTCACAACTGATCCTCCACAGTCAGCTGTGGGTGGGATCTTAGAGGCAGGAGACCTGCAACTGTGTCTTTACATGTGTGACACCTAGTACCATGGCTGGGATATAGACAACCTTAAAACTTTATCAGAATGAATGGAGAAACCCATCATTGATGTTGCTCTGTTATTTAATATATATGTTTATAATATACATATATAGATGTATAGTTACTTATTAGTTCCTTGAGAATTTTGAACAAGGTGTTTCGATCACATTCACCTCTCCCCCAGATCCACTCCTTTCTCTACACACTCAACTTCACGTACTTTCTATTTTTAAAACCATCACATCAAATTTGTGCTGCTCATATATTTTTAGCTGTGTGGCCTTCCACTGCAGCATGGTCAACTTCTCAGGGGCTATACTCTTGGAGAAAATGGACTCTCTGTGGAACAGGATTGGGACTCCATGCCCACCTCCTCTCTCCATGCCTGCATTTGGTCTGGATGGAGCTTGTACAGGTTATATTCCTGGTGTCCCAGATGCTGGGAGTTCATATATGCAGCTGCTCTGATATGTACCAAGGATGCTGTTTTCTTGCAATCACCCACCACCGTGGATCTTACACTATTCCCTCCCTTTCTTCCACAACAGTCTCTGGATCTTGCAGGAAGGCCATGTGATAAACATGATATAGATGTCCCATTTACAGATGAGTGTTCTTCAGTCTCTTACTCTCTGTACCTTTATCCATTGTGGTCTTCTGTGTTAATCTTTGGCTGTAATTGGCTTCTCAGATGAGTGTGGAGAGATGCACTGGTCTATGGGAATAATCACCAGGAGTCCTCCCTGTTCTTTTGTTTAAATATCATTGATGTTGTTTGCTATGTAGCATATGCTTCCAAATGCTTCATACTTTTCCTTGCTATTTGTGCATAAATACCACTGTTTCAAAATGAAGCAGAAATGCAGAGATGAATGCCCAATAAACAAATTTGTACTTGACAATAAGGATTGCAATAAGAGACACACATGCACACAAACTGAACGGCCACAAGTATGTCCTGAGAATGAAGAAGGAAATAGAAGTTTTATTAGGGCAGAGAATATCAGCAAGTTGTTTTGACTGAGAGTTCAGTGACACTTTCAGAGCTTGTCAGGGCTGATAAAGTCTGATTGGTGAATTGCCATGCAAAGCCAGCTGTGAGCTCTTATCTAGCAATTCCACTGTCAGTCGCTAAGTAAGAATATTCTTAAAGAGGGGGCACACTGTTTCATCATCTTGTCTCTGCTGTGAGATCATCCCCGCAGCAGGTGGTGAAGACCTGGGTGCTCTGCTTCTTTTCCAAGGGCTTTTGACTCTGTTTCTAAGTGACTGAGAAGAGTGTGTCCCCTCTGCATTATGCATTTCCACAATTGCTTTTCAGAGAGTGCTACAATCCACCGCCTGAGACACATTTATGTTGGATTCATGACTCTGAACTCCACCAAGGATATCCAATGCTCATTGGCACTGCAGAAATGTCCCCACCCTTTCAAAGCCAGAAAAGGCTGCATTGTTTCAATTATTTTTCTGCTCTGTTATTAAGACATGGCAGATAAATACTATATATGTGATATGCAGGATTGTACATGTGTACATTTTGAAATTATTCAGGTGAGTTAATTAATATACTTTTCAAGTCAAATACTTGGGATTTTTCTGGTTTTGGTGAGGCCCTTTAAGATATATTTTTAATTTCCAAGGCATTATTTTTCTTTGTAAATATGCTAAGTTCTCCAGAACTCATTTGTTGTGTCAAACTCAATCTTTCCTTCTTTTACCAATATCCCAATCCTTGTGCTGTAGCTGTAGGCACTAATCTACACTCTTTTATGAAGTCAGCATTTTAGAATCCATGTATAAGTGAGCTCAGGCTAATATGCCAGTTCTATTTACTTAACTTAGTGTAGCGTCCAACAGGTTCATACATGTTAGAGATGCCAATGCTCCCTGTTTTTCAATCTGAATAGTATTCAATTATATAAGGAATATACATATATATAATAAAATAAAATATGTATATGCATACATGTGTATATCTTATATATACATATTTTATTTTTCAAAAAATATGCCTGTGGGTATATATTTCATTTCCTGGCTGTTTTAAAGAAGGCTAGAAGGAGCATGATCACACAAAATCTTTGAGAGTTTGATTTCCTATTCTTTGGATAACACACTGGAATTACTGCAGTAACATGGCAACTGCATTCACATTTTTCTTTCAGATTCTTCATACTGGGTGTTCAAACTTATGTTATCACCCATGGTATATATGGGCTTCCTTTTCTCCAGATCCTTGATAAAATGTATTATTAAAAAAAGATAAACACAAATTTCTCCCCTAAAATGTGCTTCCTATATATGTCTTCAGTTCACTTAGCGTCTGGCTGTTGGATTCTGTCACCTCACACTGCTTATGTGAGGCTCTTTCTGTCCCAGACTGCTCTGGGGGGACTGGTTCATAGGAGGCAAGTCAGTTTAAGTGATTTCATCAGTGTATGGTTAATCTTATAGGTGAAAAACAGCTCCTTCTGGAATGTGGATAATATGAAGTTGTGGCTTTCTGGAGGACAGGAAAAGGATCTCCTCGGAGCCTGTGTGGTACCTTGATGGCACCCCTCCAGTTCGTAAAACAATAAGCATGATGTTTTCTGTTATGTAAGATACCTCGGCTATGGTATTTTCTTCTAGCAGCCTGGGTGGATTATGACAAATGCTGACAGTAAATTCTGTCTTTACAAATGTGTTCCTACTGTTTATAAAAAAACATTTGACTGTTTCATGGGCTGGTTGTGTATGTAGGACCATCCTCGAGTCCTGCCCCGTAGTGAGGCGGAATTCCCTAGGAATGTCATTTACAGTAGATGAGGTCCTGAGTATGGTACTGTAACAGAGTCACTAGGGTCTTCAGAAGAACACGGACTGCATCTCCCTCTGCTCCTCCCCTCCCCCTTCTTGTTTCCTCCCCTCCCTCTCTCCCTCCTTTGCTCCCTCTCCATGCTTACCCCCATCCCTCTGTCATTTCTCTTTCCAGTGTAAAGACATTGAGACTGCATATAGAAACAGGACCCTCAGCACTTGAGTTTCTTGTTCCCCTCCCCCAGGGTCACAAGAAGCGAACTTTCACTGTTTAAGCACTTCAACCTCTGGTATTTTATTGTAGTTGCTCTGGTAAAATAATGCAAATTGTATGCTCATATATATGTTATCAAATTTTAAATATTTAAACAAAACTACTTCATATTATTTAAATTATTTGAAATTAATGTCTATTTCTTAAACTTGGAACAAAGAAGAGTATACTGAAATTTAAAAAAATCAATAAAAATATAAGGTTAATATTTTGAAAAGTAAAGTACATAATTTTAAGCTTAATATTTTAAAAAGTAATATTTAAAATAAAGTTAAATGCACTGAATTTCAGGTATTTCTAGAATGCTGATATACATATATATCCAAAGTACACTAAGCTTATGTTAAGATTTAAATGTAGAGTGTTTACCTATTAACAGAAATCTTAGTAGAATTTAATTTTATCTGCCAAATCAAATGAAATGGCAGTGAGCGTGCACTCAATGATCCAGTTGAGTTGTGATTGTGCTACATATATTTGCCTTTGTTTCTCAGAACTCCCGAGAGACTCATACAATGAATCATTTGCCTTATGCATGAGAAATAAAATAATAGGAAAGTCAGGCAAGCTTGAGTCAGAGGCAGAAAGTGGAGACCCTTCAGCCCTTCACTGCTTTCCAAAAATGACTCTGGAGCAGGCACCTCAGCCTCACATACACTGTTCTTTCTACAGGTCTGACCCACACCCTTTATTCTATTGCTAATCTCTTATTAGTATTTCTACAGCTGCTTATTTTTCCTAGAACTTAACTGAAGTAAATATAATTCATCTACTGTAAAAATTAAAATCTGTAATCCCCCCATTGATGGTTTTCTCAGGGTTTTATGCCTTTCACACATTTTTGCTTTAATATGTTTTATATACACCTAATTAAATAATATGTTTTGTATTCAGCTTGTTAAAGTTTTACTAAATTAGCCACTTTTTGTAGCTTTATCTTTATTTGTTTCACTTCTGAGGAGCAAATTTCAAATGTGATGAGGCCACAGAACAGCAACAGAAGTGTTTAGACTTATCTGCAACTTCCCCCTGCTCCCTGCCCTTCCTGTAGGTGGTATCCTTTTGTGTGACTGTCTGGGAGGTAGGTGTGTGAAGCTCATCAGAATGCAGGCTGGATCTGTATGCTCCCTACCCACGCACTGCCCCTCAAACCTTGAAGACATATGGTGAAAACACACAGAACAAATGATGTGATATAATTGTGGATTCATGATCAAACAGTTTAGATTTCGTAGAGGACAGGTGCCTACAGTATGCACACCTACCACACAGTTTTCCATACGAAATGAGATTTTGTATGTTTAGCTCTTGAGAATGGAGGTTCCCAGTTTATACAAATTTCTTAGAGAATCCAAATGACATAAATATTAGGAACTGGTACACCCTCTTGTTAGAGACCACCAGGATTAAACGACTGGGAATAAACATAGCCCGCTAACAGAATATATTCAGCCTCCTCTAGGAATCAGCCTGTTTTGTAGAAGGAATAAAAACTATCACCTGTGAGTGCTTAAGTCACTGACTTAAGTGACTTTACCAATCAATTCAAATGTATGAGATTTAGTTTTTAACAGATATATTAAACATACTCAATTGTATTTCCCAGGATAATGTATTTTCCTTTTTCCCTCGATAGAAACTCTTAAATTATAATTTGCCACATATTGAGAAAATATTATTTTTAAGAAGCAGTAAATGGATGGAAGAATCCCACTATTTAATATCAAATGCAGCTGTGTGAGGTTTTGATGATTGTTTGAAAACCCCAAATGGTTTCATCATATCCCCTACAGCCATGAATTAAGTATGAATAACACCAATAATAATACATTTTAATAAAGAACATTAATTAACATATGCTGAATGCTAATGAATCTTTTCTTCTTGGCAGTCAGTGTTACCAGCCAGAGGGCAGAAGGATATAAAGTGAACACCTTGCATCTCCATCACAGTGGTTGATTGTGGAAGACAGGTAGCAGCGACCCACAGCCATGGCAATGCAATGATTTCTAAATGAAATTATTCAAGCAGAGGAAAAAAATCTCCATTTATTTATTTAAGAAGTGTTTCTTATCTTCATACAATTTAATATCTAATCACTGAAAGCAAAATTACAACTGCTTTATATCAGCAAACTCTAGGGAGTTCTATTTTATCAGTGTGCAACATAATTCTGCACAGTTTAGCTCCTGGTATTCAGGCGCCACAGTAGAAATACAAAATATCTGCTGATTAATATTTGCTCTGGAAATGGCAATGTGCTAGCTATGACTTGGGACAGAACTGAGCATTATTAATTGACAACACAGGTATGGCAAGTCACATTTCCACCTAGCTATTCATCTAAATGATGACAGTTTCAATAGAGCTCTTGACAGTGAAAATTAATCACTACTGAATGAAAACTGCCCATGAAATTCTTATGGCAAAGATGGTCAGACCACATGAATGCTTCTCTATTATTGTATTTTACTATTTGTCAAAAAAGTTTATATATTGTGGCTGGAGAGATGGTTCAGTGGTTAAGTGGACTACCTGCTCTTCCAGCGGACCTGAGTTCAGTTCCCCAAATCGACATGGTGGCGCACAATTGTACGTGGCTTCAGTTTCAGGGAACATGACACCTGCTTCTGTCCTCCTCAGGCACAGCAGGCACATGGTACATTTACATACGTGCAAGCAGAAACACAAATACACATAAAAATAAAAACTTAAACAGTTTATATATTATGCTGCCTTCTATGCTTTATGTTATAGCTGTGTTACGTGGTTTTAGCCATTTAAAGAACAAATTGCCTAATGTGTATAGAGATTTTATGAACTGCCTCTTAGAAAAATGAAGACTAATAAAGCTTGCTATTTCCCATCATATTTTATAATATGCTCTTGTAAACTTGAAAATAGATATTCTGAACATACACAAATATTTACCATATGCCTGCTTTATAATATGTAATGATCACACATATTGGAGGAAATAAAATTTTTGAGTGGGCATTTTGAAGTTAATAGCAATGATAAAGTTGCCAGCAAAGGTTAACATATTGTTAGAACCATTCTAGCTGGTAATGGCATAAATGTTTGTAAGTACATATTTATCTCCTGATACATTATTTTTATATTGCTTTGACTCTTATGGCTATAGACTCTGAATGATGGAGAAAAACCATTTCCTCAATAAGGTTTTATTTTAGAGTTAAACTCAAAACCTTTTCCACTTCATATTTATGTGCCTTGGATTCTATTAAGATATTTACCACAGAGAGTTACTACGATTGCCCTTCCAATGTACTTACACTCTATACCATAATTTTAACTCTATGAGA
The DNA here is from genome assembly GCA_902168425.1 of Peromyscus attwateri. Classification (NCBI taxonomy): domain Eukaryota; kingdom Metazoa; phylum Chordata; class Mammalia; order Rodentia; family Cricetidae; genus Peromyscus; species Peromyscus attwateri. The sequence goes on from CABHPP010128015.1 coordinate 15,338, forward strand.
CAATCATTCCTATACTTTTTCTGAATTTCTTATTAAATAGCTGTTATTATCATTCTTCCTGCTTCATTATTTGGGGCCATGTTTGTTTCACATTGCTAATTCTTATGCTGGATTTTACTTTGTGCGCAGCATGATTTACACGTTTCCTGATGTTAGAGCTAATATGCTGCTCTTAGTAAGAGACCTAAATAAAACAAATTTGGGAGGTAAAAGGAATAAACTGACTGAATAGCTTTAAAATGTGGGATACATAGCTGGCTATAAACTGTGAATGACAGAATTCAATACTATTTTCAAGTAGAGTTGGCAGGTAATCAGAGTGATTAGAAAGTATTTTAGATGCAAAATGGTCTTCGATGGTACATTCCCTTGTGCAGAAAATAACTGACTCCTGCTATTAATTGCTTCTTTTCCCCACTATATATTTGTTCCAGCAGTAATTTATGTGTAAATATTGGTAGATATTTAATTATTTTATTTTTTATGATTTTTGCATATATATATATATATATATATATATATATATATATATATATATATATGTTCAACACCTGCATGCCTGGTATACACACATAAATCATGAGAAGGCATCTGATTTCCAATGACCGGAGTCACAGATGGTTGCAAGCCACCTTACGGGTGCTGTGAGCCACACTTGTTCCTCTGCGAGAACAGCACGTGGTCTCAACTTGCTGATACAACTATCCAGCCTCATGGTAGATATATTTCACTTTATTTTTATATCTTGCTTTCTGAAGTCTGTTGTGCAATAGATATTTCATATATGCTGTCCAGCACTTACCACATTTTACACTTGTGTTAAATCTTTATTAATTTTAGTAATGTATCCAATTGATGGGACACAGCCTCTGCTTGGTGCTTTTTCCTTGCCAGGCATGGCTTTTTGCAAAATGATCTCATCTTTAATATCTCAGCCTATGATGTGAAATTTTTATAAGAATCAATTCAAATATTCTACAGTACACAGTGTGGTGTCTGGCACTTGTGGATATGCAGCCAATAGGTTTGGATTGAAGGATGCACAAGTGAATAAAAATAAGTCAAACCCAAGCAGAAGATTCACAGACCTACTACAACTCAGGTAACTCTATTTAATAATCCCCTAAAGTCCTGTTTCAGTGAAGGAAGTGAATTCTGGTATCCTGAATAGGTACAATGTGCATTGCTCCAAGATGGTACAATGCTTCCCAGTCAATGAACTTACTTAAAGCATAAGCGTTACTAAAACTACATTAACTTCAATTGATAACAGCCTAAACTTCATGTCTTATTTATCACATTAATGAATGATTCCAAGATGTCAAGTTCCCTTGTAAATGACCTATGCATGTTTATGCTGAGACAGTTTTAAGTAAAATATCAACAAATTTATTTCATCTCAAATTCTTGACTCTGACATTTCCTCAGAACGCTTGGTATTGATTTTGATTAGTTTTAATTGTTGTTTTTTTTGAGGGGTGGTGGTGGTGGGAGGTAGAATAATGACCAAATACTTACAGCAACAGCTGTAATTAGGAATTTTATGATGTTTTACTAAGGTTTAACAGAGATTAATGTGTTTTTAGAAAACCACTGTGGTAAAGTGCATTTTCATAGTAGCGAATGCACAGTCAACATGGTGTACAACATTAAAATTTACTCTATCACTTGGTTGAGGTGTATTTGTCTGCAAGTTTTCACATTCTCCCTCTGTGAGTATACTGTAAACTATGGAGAGAAGTCAGTCTTCACCATGAACATGTACATGTACTTTATGGCATTATAGAGTGTGTAAACACATATTTGGAATTCTTAACATTGAGACAATTTTTCTCTCATTTATTTGCTCATTTTAATAAATATTGTATTCACATCAAATTTTAATCATGTATATTAATACAATGGGTTATTTATTCAATATCTTCTAATTTACTCTTGTTTGGACCATTCATTCAAACTCTAGTCATGAGAAGCCCTTTTTGTTGACACATAGGTCCTTTTAATATTGTTCAATAATATAATATTCTCTCTGTGTGTGTTTGTGTCTGTGCATCTTTAATTCTTTAGTTATGGAGTCAGTTTCTCTTCAGTTGTCTTGTACAAGATCCCTGAATCCCTTGGGACAATGACTCTAGAAAAAAAAAATCTGTGATCACTGCTGCTATATTGTCATTGCATTCAGGTCCTCTCAGTTGGCACAGAAGGAAATACATGCACATGGAAAACCTATACATTGTCTGTATTTCCCTAGGTGGTCATTGGTGTCCATACTACATTAAACATAACTTCGAGGCTGCTGAGAAAGCTTAGTTAGTAAACGTTTCCACCACCAAGTCTGGTGACCTGTCTTCAGTCCGCAGAAAATTTGTGCTGAAAGGAAGAAAACCGCTGGGTGGTGATGGTGCATGTCTTTAATTCCAGCACTTGGGGGGAGGCAGAGGCAGGCAGATCTCTCTGTGAGTTCAAGGTTCAAGGTCAGCCTGGTCTACAAAATGAGATCTGGAAGAGCCAAGGCTACACAGTGAAACCTGGTCTTGAAAAACCAAAAAAAAAAAAAAAGAAAGAGAGAGAGAGAGAGAGAGAG
>CABHPP010128015.1:18021-44093 GCA_902168425.1 Peromyscus attwateri
AAGAAAGAAAGAAAGAAAGAAAGAAAGAAAGAAAGAAAGAAAGAAAGAAAGACAGGAAGAGAACCAACTCTGTCACATTTCATTCTGACCTCTAAACAAGCACCGTGACGTGGGAACACACACACACACACACACATTTAATAACATTAAAAACCGACACAAGTTGCAGCTAACTTTGATTTCCTTCTGTCACTGTAGAAATGACTTTGGTCTCCTTCCCTTGCTTATGTCTAGTCTTCTCCTTTATTTTTTTTCTTTTTCTATTCTTCCATTTTACTAGTGATCAATTCAGCTGTTATCTTCTATATTTAAATCAGTTGTTCACTTAGAGTGCTTTCAGAATTGTGAGCTGTTTGTGTAGAGTTGTGTCATTGTTGTCAAATCACAGCACCACACACACGAAAACCCAATATTATCAACTAGATCAATAGCAGTTTCTTTTGCCCTTAATCTAATCTACACTCATTTCCAAATTTATTTAATATAAGTGCATGTTTCCCAAAAAGATCCTGTCACACATCTGTTACAAACACTGATTGATGTTCACATTGTTCAGGCTATCAATCTCCTAAATAGTGCATACATTTAATTATTTTTTTATTTGCACACCTGAATTTGTGTATCAAAAAATACTGTATCGTGCAGAATGATTTCTGCACTGGAAAACTCTCTACATCGTATACATTTAATCCTCCAATATCCACAGTGCCTCTGCCAATTTCCTGTTGCCTCTGTGACTTGTCTGCCTCGGTGGCATAGAAAATTAGCATTATAGACACATAGCATGACTCAGATATGCTTTTTTACTTACAAATGTGAATCTCAGCCTTTTCATGTGCTTTGTGCCTTAGAAAATTGTTACTGTGACCTTTCTTGTCATTTACTCTCAGCCTTCATTTAGAAAATAAGTTTTAAAATATTAATTCATCTCAATATCAGTTCTCAACTCATTCAACTGATACTTTTGTGTTATCAGTGAAAGGTAATTATCAAACCAATACTGGCTCCTGGAAGGTATATACCTTTATGTTTTGTACTTATTTCTACAAATTAATTAAAATGTTCCTGTTTGTTTGCTTCTTTCTCAAGAAAGATATATAGTGAGTGAATAAACTCATTTTTCTGTATCAGAAAAGACAATATTTCCAGGAAAAGTCTAACACTATAATTTGTTTTAATTCCCTTTGGTTCTGTTGTCAAAGATCATTTGACTCTGTGAGTCAGTTTGGGGCTCTCTATTTTGTTCCTCTGCTTTACATCCCCCTCCTTTTCCTGATATTGAGCAGTTTTGTTACTGTTTTTCCCATTTCCTTCAGTGCTGTGTTGACTTTTCTAAGTCATTTGCTTTTCATATTTTGTTGTTCTGGGTTCCCCACAGGAAAAGCACCAGTGAAGTATAGATACAAGCCTGCGAGGGACTCAGGTGACTGGAAGCTGCCTAGTCCTTGGGTTGCCACCCTCAGTCTAGAGATCAGGAAACCAGGATCTGTACTTGCTCAAAGCTGGAAGCTTCAGAATAAAAGTGTGCAACGAGTCAGCGCCAGTCTATGGTTGACTCTATGGGGAGTTACTCCTGGGACTTCCCATTCAGAAGATGAAGAAGCTGGAGTCTGGTGTCCATTGGCAGGGACAGCAGTCCAAAACATAGCTACTAATAATACATGTTGTTCTCTCCTGTCCCATGCCCCAGCTTATTGGGCAGGGTATCCCATGTTCAGGGCCAGTCCTCTTCCCCCGCTTCATTGACTCCTGAACGAGCTTTCTGAAAATGACCTCACAGAAGCAGAAATTTACTTTTCTCATGCTTTTCATGTTTCTCATCATTTTCATTTGATCCAGTGAGACTGACAACAAAAATGAGCCATCCCGTATTCAGTGCAGAATCATTTCCCAACATTCACAAATCCGCTTACCAAACTTTTGAATGGGTGTCTGTGGAATCTGTAGTTTGTTGCAAGGAATTACATCCCAACAACATTCACTCGTATAATTCATTAAAAACTAATAGTGTCTCTGTGTATTTAAAATCCTCTGCTCCCTTCACTAAATTTGGTAGTTATACTACATACAAACACTACATATATCCATCAGATCCGCCTGGCTCTGCCTCCCAAGTGCTGGGATTAAAGGCGTGTGCCACCACCGCTGGCTGGTAATTATTTTATTGATACAAAACGTTTTAATAATTTACAGTGAAGAAAGGAGCAAAAATAGTTCATGGCTTCTGTAATTTTAGAAGTTTGTTTAGGAAGAAAAATAAAATATACTGCATATATGATGATTTTTCTTATATACAGTATTTTCCAGCTTTTTATATTTTTGAATACTGATTTGCTTTTTCAGACATTCCTACATGAGCACTGCATCTATATCACCTTCTTTAGCTTCTCTAGTTCTTCCCACATCCTCTTTTACTTCCCAAATTCATAAAATATTCTTTATTAGTCATTATTGTTTTCACACAAACAATCACACAACACACACACACACACACACACACACACACACACACACCATGCCATACCACACCACTGATCTCCCTTAGCATTGCTTATGTGTGTGCATGCATGGCTGACCTCTTGGGCCTAGATAAGCTATGTGGGAGCTTATCTCTGGAAGAAACTGATTCTCCTTTCTTCCACAGCCATTGCTCACCTGCAGCTCTGCATATAGGGATGAGACCTTGTGTTATTTCTCCTGCCTAAGTTGGTATGTCTACTGGTGTTATTATTTTAGTCTTGTTCAGGCAACCATACTGTTGAGAATTCATAGTGGCATTTTCCCTGGGGTAATACAGATTGTTTTTAAAATAGTTTTCCTTTTTGAGTGAGGGGTTATTCAACTTACAATTCCAAGTTACAGTCTATCATTTTCTGGCAGGGGGCATTCAAGACAGGAATCCAAGCAGCTAGCTAGTCCAGAGTCAAGGGCAGAGAGAAACAGATGAACCCATTGTGCCTGCTTGCTTAACTAGAACTGTTTCTGTCCTCTTACTATTCTTACTCAACTTATGTCAATACATCAACTTTGTTACTACTGTGCATAACAATTTACTCTAATGAAAGAGCTTGTGACTCACACTGCCTATGTCATATTTTCATCTTATGTACCTAAAAGTGATCAGGTGCATTATTCAGACAACACACACTATGACAAAATACATGATGAAAAAATAGGAAGAATAAACATGAACTTTGATTGTGATTTCGAAGATTTCAGTCCATCATGATGGGGAAGGCATGGTGGAACTGAGCAGAGTGTATCCTGGCAAAGAGAAAGCAGAGAAAACATCCTCATAAGCTCTCTTTTTTCTTTTTCCCTCATCGAGTTCAGTCAGTGGCCAGTCCACTCTCAGTGCAGCCAATAGCCAGGTCCTTTCTCTCTCTGCTAAGCTAATCTTCTCTGGAGACTCATACCACCAATATGCTCTGAAACGTGCTTCAGTATCACCTGAGTATTTCTCAACCTTATCAAGTATTCAATTAATAGTAATCATCACATTAGTTAAACTGTGACTGTTTGCAGTTTAAAATGAAACCTTTTGTCTATTTTCACAATAAGAAATTAGATGTTTAGTCACTGACATTCTGTCCTCAGGAACTGCCATAGGAGATACCACTTGCCACCATTTGAAAAGATAAAATGAAAATGGTTATTGATAAGATCAGAAAAGTCATTTTTTAAGCAGAAGCTTTTTGACATCACCTCTACTTGGATCTTATCTTCATTCATACCACAACTTAGGGAAGACAAAAGCTCTGAACATTTGTTAAATTCACATGACCAATTATCTGAAGTGTTCCTAGGTATTTTGACCTTATCAGATGCAAAATAAGGATAAAGAGATTGAACTAAGAATGCATGAGCTTTACATTTTTATTTCATTCTATTGTCAGTCTTTCAAGATAAGACACATTATATTTTTATCCAAATGAAGAATTTATCTTTAAGAAAAAAGAATATAAATTTTCTTAATCTTTTCTAATCATTCAGTCTTGATAATAAAACATGAAATTGCTAAAATGAAATAGAGGAACAATGATAACTAAATCATTATGTAATGCTAATGTGCAACTATAATCTTACTGTAGCCTATTATACTGCTATGATTAACCAATTAACAGTAATATTAACTACAGTGATTCCTATGAACAGTGTTGCTACAAATACTTTATAAGCAACTCTATTGAGACTTTGTTTCATTCTTCAATTTCCCTTTGGAAACTGGTTTGAAATCCAAGCCATGTGTTTTCTAGTTAACTACTTTACCATAGAGTTGTATCCCCTAGTCTAGAGTTGTTGTTCTTGTAACATAAGTTTGGTACAAGATGAGCAGAACGTTGCAATTGTTCATCTGCACCAGAACTGAGACCCAATAGAGGCTCCATCTGCTCTCTCATTATATTTATGGAGTGCATAAGATGAAGAGCTTTGCATGGTATATTCTGGTTTTCTGTAACCTGAGTTCTTTGAAGTCTCTGTTTATTCTCAATTCTTTGTCTGTCAATGACTCAGAATATTGTATGACTCTTGGGGCTCTGGACCATTAGATTCTTATAAAAGCCATCAGGTATTTACATTCTTTCAAACATTGGAGAAGAGGAGAACAAGGAGAATGTAAACTGGAGCCTTTTTCATGTGGATTAGTAAAGTCTGAGGGAACAGTTACATGTTTGTGTAAAGTATGATTCTAACAACTTCCTTTGAATCTAAACATTCAAGACCAGAGAGAGGAGGAAGATTTGTGTGTCTCAGGAGGAGAATGAAACATACATGGCCGAGGAAGCTCCTGAAACTTATAACTTTCATAGTCTCCTACCCAGAGTTTATAACAATTGCTAGGGGTGGAGTCTATCTAACCAGAGGATGTTTGAAATTTGTAAAGGAATTTCCAGGATGTGGCTTTCACAAGTCACTACCCATGCCATGGTAGGCTCTTTGGTGATGCAGCTGTGTTTAAGATATGCATTCTTCTGTAAGCAAGCTCTTTTCTGTCTTCCTGTAAGTAATCCAGACACATTCTCTGAGTCACCACGCTTGACTTTGATGCAATTGTTCTTTTGGTTACTCATCAGTTTTCTATCTGTGGTGAAAAATAAACTATTTGCTCATATCTCCATAGGAATGGCCATGCAACTGTGAACTAAACATACTTCCACCCAAATCACAACCAACTGAATTGTGTTTCATTAGAAATAAAATCAACCCATGGTGTGTATCCACTATAATTAATTTACATATTTAAATATCAGCTCATGCTGAGGCTCAATATCATCATAAATATATTTTGAGTGTGAAACTTCATGGATTTGGGTGAAATTTTCTCAGATATTTACTTGGCAAGTGTCTGTAGATTAGAAAACAAAAGAATTTCTAAGATTTGAGGTTTTTTTGTTTTTTGTTTTGTTTTGTTTTTGTTTTTCGAGACAGGGTTTCTCTGTGTAGCTTTGCGCCTTTCCTGGAACTTGCTTTGAAGATGTGAGTTTTTTAAGTCTAGAGAGCCCTTTTCCTGTTGATAAAATGTTTTTCTTTAGAATCTGTCTCTAGAAAACAGTCTCTCTCTCTCTCTCTCTCTCTCTCTCTCTCTCTCTCTCTCTCTCTCTCTCTTTCTGTGTGTGTGTGTGTGTGTTTCTTAAATCTCTTCCATCTTCATTTAAATATACACACTAAGTATGCATAACCTGTATAAGTGGAATTGTGGACAAAGATCACAGTTTAAAGAAGCTATATGCCTATAGTGTGAATGTTAATGAGTGTTCATGTTAAGGATAATATGATAAATTAAATAAGGATAAATATGGCTACACTCAGGGAAGATAAATAAACCACTTTCCAAAGTCACAGAAAGAACAGATACTTCAGCTTGAACTCTGAATGATTTCATAATGCACAGTTAACGGTTGTATCCAAACCTATCCATTAGCTAGTCTTACAGTAATTCCATCCTTCAAATGTGTCAGTATGTTTTCATGTACTAGCTTTGGAATTCTAGTCTTTACTACAGGATTAGTGTTGAGGAGGAGCTTTGACAAACTTCTGCCATGAATTACATGGTGTTGTCTTCCTCTTCTGACCAGCTGAATGTTCTTTTTCCACTCTTATTTCTCTCCTAAATCAGTTATGATGGGTAGCTCCTCATGTTGTGTGACCAGTGAGAATCTCCAGTGTTGTGTGCCTGGCTCAAAGTGGCTATGGGCACTGCAATGCTGGCATTTGTCCTATGGAGTTATCTCATAGGCTTATGCTAGATGACAGCAAAATGACACATTCTTCATTTTTCAATCAGTGTAAGGTAGAGACAGACACATGCTAAGGGATCATATGGTTTCTGTGCTGAGCAGATATATTGTTCTCTTCTATGAAATTCTCATTAAATATTATGCTCATCAAATGCCAAGAGAAAATTGAAATACAGCATTTTAAGAAAATAATAAATACTGTATTCAATTAGAATGTTTACACCATGCAAAAGAGTGAAATATTTCTTGCATGCATTATTTGTGAGTGGCTAATGTGAGTAAGGTTAAGAATTAATAAGGAAGGTTTTGTAGACTTGGTGAAATCCCAGAGGCAGCAGTTTAGAGACTCACAGGCTTTGCTTGAGACATAACCTCATAGCAGGGCCTGATCTTACACAGGAGTCACTCTGCAGTGGCCACCATTGCTGCACATGAGCAATAGGAATCATATGTAGAGCTCCAAAAGTGTCTGATTAGGGTTCTTCAAACATGCTCATGATAGGAGTTACTTTTGAGATGCAGGATGCAGGAACAATAAACAGAACAGCAGGAACATCTACTTAAAGTTCTTCAAAATTCTGTCAGTCACCCCTGGTAGTTTTCTATAATGACTAACATATATGGTATTTATTATCTCAATTCACTTGTGCATTTGTTATATAAGTCCAAAACTCATATATGATTATCCAAAGTATTCAATTTGATTTGATTCTCATGGAGCCAATGAGCATTGCTAAATGAGGTTATAATTATAGATCTATGGTCTCAGGTCCACTTGTATGGCTGAAGAGGGTATATGTTTATTTCTTTTAAATTGATACTGTTTTAAAAGCATCAGGACTACAGTAAGCTAATATAGCTTAGGTAGAAAACTATGTAATTTAATTGGATGAAAGATCTTAATATTTATTCTCCTATGGATTATCTGCCTTGGATTCTTTCTAATAGGAAAATTGGATATCTAAAGATAAGGCAAAAATAAGAAGACTAACTGATATAAATAAGGACAAGGTGTATGTCTGGACTAAATACTCAGAACTTCACATTTATGTATGGAAACTCTCACACAGTATCAAGGAGATCATTTGAACCCAAGTTAAATTTGCCCATTTCAGATCCTTCTCCTGAGATGTGCTTAGCTCTCCTTCATCAAATTCTTATTCATTCTTCATAATTTTCTAACATATTTAGCTCAAAGTATTTTCTACTTCAATTTCTGTAGGTTGTAGCATGAACACTATTTGAATTGGTGCTTAGCCTATATTATTATGTTTTTATTATGTGCTTATGAGTCCATCTAGTTCCTTAAGCATCAGTCTCCTGTAGGCAGCACTTAAACCATCCTGTGTGCTGGAGCGTAAGGGGTGGCTGCTGAAGAATAGGAACAAAAGAAGAGAAAGATTCAAAAGTATTTTCTTGGTAGTTATTTTAAAATAACACAGATAAACTAGGTAGGAAAATTTAGTTGCCTGAATTGAGACATCAAATATTTTACACAAATATTTGAACCGAAGATTAGGAGGCACAGTGGAGTCCCAGGATGTTATCTGAAATACCTCGTAAAGTCTTAGTCAAGGAGTAGAATGAGATTTAACTCAATAAATCCATCCCAGGAATGAACCATTTTCAGGCTTGCCACTGAAGTTTATCTTTTCATTTCGTTCTTGATATGAGCTCTGACCTTGGTTTATTAGTTGTCCTAAATGTGACAGGTCCAACAGGAGCTCTCATGGCATTCTGCTGCCTTCACATCAGGTCTCCTTGAGTACTAGTCCAATTCCTTTGCCTCTCGAGAAGACACTCCAGTGCTCTTCATTCTGAGTGTGTAGTAGAGGTTCTGTCAATGTGAGTTTATTACTGAAAACCACGCTGTCATTAAGAGTGTCTGTTGCTATCTGTTATTTGTGAAGACAGCAAAAAAGGAACCAAAAACTTCAACTGAAAATTTCCCAAGTGCAGTCATCAAGTATACAGATTGTCTTACTAAACGTGCTGGTGTTTGATGTTTATACAAATTATACTCTTCATTTGGGCCAGAATTAAGAAAGTAAACAAATAATTTACTGATTCACTATCTCCATATTCACTTTTTCTGGCCACCATATTCCCCAAAGTTCCCCAAAAGGTATTTAAGAAGTTGTAATTTAATATTTGATTATCAATCAAGTTGTCACTGACATTCAGGTTTTATGTGCCATTTTACCAGATTTTTTCTCTGTTCATAAGTGACTTCTGTGATCTGTTAGCACCTGTTTTTAAGTGCTAACGGGCTTGTATTAAATTATAACTACTATAAGTACATGGGATGTTGCTATGGTAGCTCATGTCCACCTCCTTAGCCTACATTGGAGGCAACTGTTCTGGTGTCATCTGCCCATGTAAATCATACCTCATGAGAAAACTTCAGAGCTGAAGAGATGTCTCAGCAGCTATGAACATTTGCTGTTCTTGCAGAGGACCTGCAGTTTAGTTCCCAGAACCTACAAGACAGCTTATAATCCTTTGTAATTACAGTTCCAGGAGATCCCACAACCACTTCTGGCCTGAGCAGGCACCAGGAGTGCATGTAGTGCACATACTTATTATGCACATAAAAGTTAAAATATATAAATATTTTTAAAAAAATCATTCTTCTCTCATACATTACATCTTGACTGCAGTTTCCCTTCCCTCCACTCTTCCCAGTCCCCCCATCCCCATATCCTCTTCCCCACCCCAATCATCTTCTACAGTTTCACTCCTCCTCTGTTTCTCTTCAAAAAAGAGCAGGCCTCCTGGGGATAACAGCCTAACGCAGCATAACATGTTACAATAACACTAGGCACAAACCCTAATAACAAAGCTGGAGAAGGCAACCCAGTCGGAGGAAAAGGGTCTCAAGAGGAAGCTTGAAACATCCCCTACTCCCACTGTTGGGAGTCCCATAAGAACCTAAGCTGCACAACCATAATGTATATAGAGAAGACCTAGTACAGACTCATACGGTCACTGTGATTGTTGCTTCAGTTTCTGTGAGCCCCCATGATCCCTTCTTAGTTGATTCTATTGTTGTTGTGGTATTCTCAAGCCCTTTGTCTCCTATAATCCTTCCTCCTCCTCTTGTGTGGGTTCCCCAAACTCTTCCAAACTAATGTTTGGCTGTGGGTCTCTACATCTGCTCCCATCGGTTGCTGGATGGAGCCTCTCTGATGATGATTAGGCTACATACTGACCTATGAGTACAGCAGAATATCAGAGACCTAAGACAAAAATAAGAATTACTTTAATAAAAAAGTCAGCGAAATGATGCCTAAATAAGTCATTTTTCCTTTTATTGAAAACAGATGCTTTTCTCATACAACATATCCTGATTACACTTCCCCCTCCCTCTACTCTTCCCAGGTCTTCATACCTCCCCTCTGACCCATCCCTTTCCTTTTTAGAACAGGCTTCTAAGCTTCTAAGAGATAACACCCAGACATAACAAAATAAAATATAATAAGATAAAACAAAAACCATGATATCAAGGCTGGACAAAGACTGGATCTACCAGAAGGAAAAGAGCCATAAGAACAGGCACAAGAATCAGAGACTCACTCATTCACACACTCAGTAGCCCATAAAATTACTAGGCTGGAAGGTACACTATATATTCAGAGGGCCTAGTGTAGTCCTGTGCAAGCCCTGTGTCAGGTACTTCAGTCTGCCAGTTCATATGAGCTTTGCTCAGTTGGTTGAGAGGGTCTTGTTCTCTTGGCGTACTCCTCCCTCTGGCTCTAACACTCTTCCCACATCTTCCATGGGATTACCTGAGCTCTGAGGGGAAGGATTTGATAGACACATCCCATTTAGAGCTGTGTGTTCTAAGGGTTCTCTCTCTGTAATGTCTAGCTGTGGGTCTCTGCATCTGTTCCCTTCTGCTGCAGGAGGAAACTACTTCTCCGATTATGATTGAATAAGGCATTCATCTATGAGTATAGAAGACTGTTGTTAGAAGTCATTTTATTGATATGTGTAAATTTTTAGACTAGTAGTGTTTGGTTTTACCTTTGGTCTCTGGGCTGTCTAGTCTCTGGTTCTTGGTCACCCAAGCAGTGTCAGCTATGGGTTCCTTCTTGTGGAGTGAGCCTTAAGTCAAATCATATATCAGTTTGCTACTCCCACAAGTTCTGTGCCATCATTGGCCTAGTATATTTTGGAGGCAAGACAGATTGTTGGTCATAGGTTTTGTGGCTGGGTTTGTATTTACATTTCTCTTTTTGTCGTCTTCAGAGGACCTTTCTGTACCAAAGACACTAGAACTTAGGAATAAAGGCGTCACGTAGGCACCAGCTCAACTTCTCCATGTTTAATGAGTTGTGTGGGTATTGTCTTCAGTGAACACATTGTCTTATCAACAACTTGGGTTATTTGAGGATTTCCATGGGACCCCCTTGGCCAACAACTCAATTGAATGCAACAGAGTATCACTACTGGATGCCTTATTTGGTAACAGTAGATGGTCAATGAGGACTCCATATACCCTATTATTGGAAGACTTCATTAGGGTCACCTATATATACTTTAGGAATTTTTCACTGTATTAGGTTTCCATATAATCCCTCAATTGTCCCTCAGTTTCAGCTGTCTTTCCACATATTCCCTTCATCAATCATATTCCCCCTCCACCCGATCCTTCCATTCTTGTCCTCATATGCCACCAGTCCACCTGTAATATATATTCTATTTTCCCCTCCCAGGGAGATCTAAGTGTCCCCTACTAGTCCCTTTAACTATACCTAACCTTCTGGGTTTATGGATTGTAGGTTGGTTATCATTTATTTAATAGCTAATATTCAACAATAAGTGAATATATACCATATTCATCTTTCTGGTTCTAGATTACCTTACCTAGGATGACTTTTTCCAGTTCCAGGCATTTGCCTGCAAATTTCATGATGTCGTTTTTTTTTTTTTTTTAACAGCTGAGTAATACTCTATTGTGAAATGTAGCACATTTTCTGTATCTATTCTTCTGATTTGGGACATCTAGGTTGTTTCCACTTTGTGGCTATTAAAAACAGAGCACCAATGAACATGGTTGATCAAGTATCCAGTATCCTTGCAGTAGGATGAAGTCTCTTTTGGGTATATGTCCAAGAGTGTCATAGTGACTGTACATGTTTGCACTCCATTTGAGTTGTTTTGCAGAATTGTACATTGTTTTACATTAATAAAAAAATCTGATTATTACGTAAAATGATGGATATCATAACTACTGTAAATATCTTTATTAATTGACCAATTTCTATTGGATTTCTTAAAATTAAACATTTTTGAGTTGTATACAAATTTTATCACTTCTTTACTTTTGACCAAAACTATCAAAGGCAGAGTGCTTCAGTATCAGCTGTTGAAGGAATGGAAGCCATTGCAACAGCAGCAAGGAATGGGGAGATGCATGAGGGCAGAGGAAAAAGGGATAATTTTTACCTCTTTAAAATGAAATAAATTACTTATTACATTACACTTTGATTCCAGATATTTCTAAATTAAAAAGCTTATTATTAGTGAAATGCAGGTAACTGGTTCTCAACATAAATATTATCTGAGTTCTCTGTATTGTGTTTGAAATCATTAATGAGAATTCATGATTAACAAACCATAATAGTGAAGAAGCACAATATGGCGATAATAATTTTTCTAAGTAACAAAATATCTGGTTCAGTAATTATCCTCATCAGTTCTCTGTGGTGTTGATAAATTGTCATAATTTAAAGATGTTCTGCCCCCTTAGTCCCAGACATCAAAATGACAGGTTCTGGAACAAGTTAGCTCGTAGTGACAAATGATGTTCTTCTTGACTTACATAAATGTATATTTGAATAGTTCCAGAATTAAGGCCTGCTAATCACTGGTAGCTACAGCAATGTCTTCTCTTATGAGTACATCTATTTGTTCTTTCCTTGTTGAGAGGTAAGAGATGACAAGCTGACGGTTCTAACTCACCGGATTTTGGCAACTTGTTTCTTTTGGGATAAATTACTAAAGAATGTAACAGACATCAAAAGGTATCCTTCCATTGAAAGTAAACAGTTTTCCAGTTTACATTTCATATGAGACAAAAATGACAAGCTCATGTTTAGGTTTATGTTGTAGTTTTTATTGTATCCCATCTGAAGTGAGGTGAACCCATCCCACACTTTGTAATACAAATACATGAGACCCCTTACTTTTTAAAATGTGATTGGAAGTGTTTCTTGCTTTGTATTATCCATCTCCAAATTCCAGAACAAAATAATGTCTGTGCTCCTACTGGTATGTAGTAGTAATATGTGAACATCTGGTGACTGTTTAATCTTTTATTCAATTTGATTAAAATCCCATCATAAATTATCAATGATAGAATGTGTGAGGCAAGTATTTCATGTATAATCAACATAAATCAGTAAACAAACCATGTTTCATGTTGTGTGGTTTCAAAGAAGGTTTATTCTTTTAATTATATTGAATTGGCATCTGAAACACAGCAGGTGCCATATGAACTTTGTTAACAAGACAATTCTTTAACAATAGCAAACAAGTGAACAGTGACTTTTCCGTGGCCAAATGTAATCACTTGTATGCATGCCATTAAGAGTTTCATGAAATCATCCACACAAACAATTTCATACAATATAATAAAGATTATAGCAATTTCACACAAAATTAAGATAGACTTTCTCAAGGATGAAATTACCCACAGTCCAGTAGCCATGTCTCATATATGCTAAAGAATAGCTATTGTAAAATTATTTCCTGAGAATGGAAGAACATTGGACTACAGGGACAGTAGAACTAAGAAGGGATCAATGATTCTTGAATATACAGAAGACTGCATGACCAACTGCCAAGACCACAGACAGGAAGTAGATACCAAAACAAGTTCAGAAAGTGGAATTTGATAATGATGATAAAATGGGATATAAGCAAGAAGCCGTGAATTTCAAGCCCACTCACAGATTGACACTGTTTTCCTAAGGTCTCTTCTCTGTGATTATGTGTACATGCCAAGCCAATAAAATTTCTGAGGTTAGAAGGAAGTCCAACCTTAAGTCCACGTATGTTAAGATCTAGAAATGCTGTTAGTTATCCAGTCTTCTTAATGGTCTCATGCTGTTTTAAGACCAGGACTGAAACTACTCACAGCCAATGGCTGCAAAGAAATAAGTACCTTTTCTCTTCATGTGGCACGCTTAACTTTGTAATCAAAATGGGCACAGGAATGGTTACTGAGGCATCTTTTCTTTCTATCGGTATACTACAGCACAAGAACATGTAAATAGGGGAAATCTATTGATGACTAAGTTTTAGTCTAATACTTCAATTTTGATATATTAAATTTTTTTAATAATTTTTAAAAAATCCCTCTCTCTCTCTCTCTCTCTCTCTCTCTCTCTCTCTCTCTCTCTCTCTTATTTTTTGGAACTGTAACTGGGTCTTGTGCTTACCAGGCAAGTATTTGACCACTGATCTAAATCCATTAACAACTTTTCTTTTAAGAAAATAAAGACATATTGAAAACTTTGTGAAGAAACACACTTGGCCAGACTAGTCTGACAAATCAAGGCCAATTTTCTATCTTGTGCCTATCAGCCTTCATCTCAACAGGAGACATCTGGTATGTATAAAATACCAATCCACTCTGGTTGATCTGAACACTATTTTCATGTGGGTGAAATTATTTTATGAGACATTAGAACAGAAAATAGATGCTTACAATTAAGTAAGAAACTGGTTATTCTTCTAATGTTACATTTTAGCAATCACAGTAACTTCAAGATAATTACCAGTCACAATCACTATCAGCCTCTTTCATGTAACTGACTACCACATGTCAGTCCCTCCTGTGCTGCACTAATTCATCTACCTATGAGCTTAATTGAACTCTCTCATCCACTGGACATGCTCTCAGCATGACCACTGAAAGCTACTTAATATCTTTCTTGGGACCTCCTGGCTTGTTGCTCAACTGCTGGCTGAAATGGCCTTTAATCAATAATGGACAGCCAAAGTTAGTATCCTCATGAATTCTTTCTGTATACTCTCATGCTATAGGAAATTGTGGATTTTGCCAAAACTCTGACAATTGCATGAGTCAAATTCAATCTCATATGTTTTTTGGTCATGTATGTCAATAATTTTTGAACAGTCTATGACTTATCCTGTGTGATAAAACTGAACGTAAAACAATTACTTCCTTACAATAAAAGTTCTTGAATTTTAATGCATAACACCACAGAAAAATGACCTGAAATAAATTATTTCAGTGGTTACTTCATAGAAAGTAATTTATGGTACTAATTTAAAGTTGACTTCAAAAACACAAAGTCTAAAAGAGAGATAAAATACATAAAAAATAAAGGAAAACTAAGCCACATTTTATGAACATCTAATTTACCTATTAGTGAAATTATGCTAATAATTATGCAGAATAAGTTAGTAGACTACTATTAATCCTGAAAGATGACAATAAATTTAAAAAAGCTGCATAAAGTTAGTGATTGATTCTGGTTAAGGTAGCAACATGTAGGTATTTACAAGATAATTTGAAAAAGCTGATTATATGTTAGTTTTATGAGACTGATAATAAAAATTGCTGGTGCTTTATGACCAGGACAGGCTCCTTAATTTTGGGGTGCAATTAAGTTACGATGTGTACATGTACACCTAATGTCTACAAGAGGAGCTGCATGAACCAGTAGGTAAAACAGACTTCTTAGTTTGCACTGAGTGTCTTGAACACCTTCACCTCTTCTCAGTGTAGCAAAGATCCATCTAAATGCACTGGCCTGCATTCTCTCATGGCATTCTCCATGCAGTCCCACAAGCAAACAGATTTGTGAAACCATGAACTTGGAGCTAGTGATATTTGGATTCTCTTCTCTACTTTTATTTTTAACAGTTTGTCTGCTTTCTCTGTTGCTTGGATCCATTCTTGATTGTTCTCATTATACACACTACAAAGGTCTGTCTATATGAAGCTTTGTATAATTCATACACATCATTGCATTTCTGAAAAGTCATTCTTTCCCACCTGAACTCATTGTTTCTAACCACTGATACACACAAAAACATCATAAAATTGTAGAGCAAAGAGGTAAATGAATGTGAAGTCTTCAAACATATGGAACAGGAATAGTATATCTTGAAGATGGTAGGCTGGTGGATCTCTGTAAGTTCAAGGCCAGCATGGTCTATAGAGAGAGTTCCAGGACAGTCAGGTCAGTTACACAGAGAAACCCTGTCTCAAAAAGAAACCAAAAAAGAAAAGAAACACAATCACACTCTGGTGACCTGACTATTACTGAACACAAGAACTGTGTTTACTTGATTAATAGATACCAGAAAACTCTAATATTAATTATGTAGAAACTGTGTGTTAAGCTAAGAGATAAACAAATGGTTTATCTAGGATATTAATAGATACATGAAGTCAAGTGTGCTTGGGAGACCTACTAGCAAACAAGATTAGTAGCTGGGAGGTCAAGAGAGAAGAAATTCCTTCAATTTTAGAATCATACATGACTATAGTCCTTTAGGTATAAAGGACTAAAGGCAGAGAATTAACTCAGATGAATTTTACTTTCAGGGAATGAATGTGTAGTCCTTATAGTTAAACAAGGAAAACTATCAAGGTTTCTCTACTGAACAATTAAATAGGTTTTGAGTTTGTTGCTCCTGTGAATGGCCTTGCATCTGGACTAATGCCACGTGATACTGGGAAACATAGTAAGTCATTTTTTTCAGTAAATGAGTAATATGTAAAAATCATTAGAGGAATTAAGTATTTAAATTTACACTGATACAGATTACTATTGCCAGTGTGCTCTTCTTTCAGCCCTACCAAGGAATTATTAAATATTTAATTTATATGGAATGACAAGTTTATCACATGATTCTTGTCATTCATTCCCTGAAAGTAAAATTCATCTGAGTTAATTCTCTGCCTTTATTCTGAAGAAGGATCTATCAATACCATATCTTATGGTGCAGTTCTAATGTTCCACAGTAAAAGTCAGGAAAGATACTATTACAGAGAAAGTCAGTTACTCAGAGAGGATGCTAGGAAAAAGTCATTGAGATGTTTTCACAAATTTTCATACAGTTGGGCAAACTTGAGTCTATTATACACATCCTCTTTCTACAAAGTTAGGTACACAGTCTGCATCAGCAGCTGCCCCTGAGAGTTCTTGAGCTGAGAAAAAACTCTCTGTAGGCTTTTAAATAACTCTGGGATTTAAACTCCAAACACGTGCAAAAACATTCCATTATCAACTCCAAAGCACAGGAAATCTGTGTGTAAAGAAAAGACAATATAGAAGAGATAATGTCTGTAAAGCTTTGTACACTATGTGAGAAAATTGCTCATGGACATTCAATTACACAGATTTCTGCTATGTTCAGTCATAGCATTTAGGTTTATTTGCTTAATGTTCATATTTTCCTCTCAGTTTTGAATGAATAATATTAACTGAAATGGTTTTTAACAACTCATATGTGTAAAATAAGTAGTTGCTGTATTTAATTGCATTTGTTTTAAATATAGTCTGAATTTCTCAAAACGTATTTAGCATATCTGGCTAGAGTTCTTTTATAAGAACTCTTCAGGATGCTGTCAATTCTATTAGATACTTGCACTTATTCTAATATCACAACTGATTTCTAGAGAAAGACCAACTTTGAATCCTGCTTGCAATATTTGGTCTTTTAAGAATCTTTTAGAATTCTACAAGGGCCAAATTGGTAAGAAATGACTGCTTAAGCCACCTCGCCTACTGCACACTGCTCCTGTTGTCTCCATGATGATGGCCATCACAGGCATGTTGCCACAATATACCACTCCTGAATGTGAAACCATGGTGTTATGCTTTAAATATTGTAGTTCACATTCACCCGAGGTCAAACAATACTAGCCCTGAGATTTTATGCATAGATTTTCCCCTGCACTTCCCACACAGTTCATATTTTGTCTTAACCCATTTCTAAGAACATGGATATTTGTGAGTTTCTTGATTGGCAATGACCAGTTGTTTTTCATCCCTACTATCCATTTCACTTGGGCACTGTAGCAATATTTACTCTCAACCCCCTACTCCTTGCTGGTAAGCAGCTCATTTCCCTTGGATACCAGGGGCCTTTCTTCCTTTGCTGTCATTCTGCTTTGTGACTGGTCAGATTTTTATTGCCATGTCAGTCTCCTTTTCCTTTGACAATATTTTTTACATCAATTTTTCCATGTTGATTCTCAGAGCATTCATTTATTGTCAGTTTGGATTTTCCCAAATATTATCATTTAAGCTGCCATTTGCTAACAGGCAGTATACAAAGTGTGCCAGAGACTAGGGTATTTTGCCATAGCCTTGTTTCAAATTTCACCATCATCAACTATGATATTTGTGAGTACAGGAAAATCAAGGATCAATGGTATCTTAGATGTGTGTGAGCCATCACCAGTCCAGTAAGGCTGCCTATCTTCATCAATTGACTTTAGTGGCTGTATAGAAGACACAAAGTCAGTGTGCAGCATTTCGAAGCTGCTGATTGTTGATGTTAATATTGCATCAGTTGTGATGACTCTCATATCTTCAGTTCAATCTGCTCACTGTTAATGATAGGCCCTCACAACAAACTGTTCACTAGAACAGGCTTTGTGCTGTTAAGCTCAACATCCATACTCACATCACTACAAGCTGTGCCCTTCAAACAATCCTTCTTTTCTCTTTTGCATGTCTGTGACTCAAAAATGCTAACTTCCAAGATGTCAGAGAAAAATATAAGGGAAGGGTTTGTTTGTTGGCTGATTGTGGTCATGGTATTTTCAGTTTCTAGTCCTCATTTCAAATAAACCAATAGTCAAAATTATTTCATTTCAGTTTTTAAAATATCTACATTTCTACACAGTTTCATCTCCCAGAGCTACTGCTTCCATGTAGTTAATCATCAACTTAATTATTTTTGTAATCTTTAAATTTGTGTGTCTGCCTCCATTTTTTTAAACCATAACCTGAATGATCCTTCCAGCTTTGAAAGAGTTGCTGTCTATCAGCCTTAAAGCTCACACTACACATCTATGTCAGTATAAACACTCAATTGGAGGAGCCACTGAGATATCAAAGTGTTTTCTATTATGGTTGGCTTGACTTTTTCCCAGCTATAAATTTATATATTTATAAATTTTGAAACATATACAATGATGATCATTACATTGGAAAACATTTTTTTCTTTTCTTTTTTTTTCTTTTACTTAAAAATGACTTTGGGTTAGGCTAGAGGGATAATTCAGTAGTTAAGAGTATACACTGCTCGCCGGGCAGTGGTGGCGCACGCCTTTAATCCCAGCACTCGGGAGGCAGAGGCAGGCGGATCTCTGTGAGTTTGAGGCCAGCCTGGTCTACCAAGTGAGTTCCAGGACAGGCGCAAAGCTACACAGAGAAACCCTGTCTTAAAAAAAAAAAAAAAAAAAAAAAGGGGTATACACTGCTCTTGCAGAGGACCAGAGTTTCATTCCTAGTCTACATGTCTGTTTACAGCCACCTGTGACTGTAGATCAAGAGGATCTGGTGACTTCTGGCTTGTGTAAGCACACATACATCCCAAAGAACACTTGTACACATACTTTAAAGTTAATAAAATTAATATGATTTGTAAAAAGAATGGCTCTGGGTAATAAATTACACAAGTTTTTCTTAGTTTAAACATATAAATCTGCACTTAGTATTTCGATATAAAATTTTAAAAAATGTATGTGTTTATAATTGCTACATACATGAAGGCATAGAAATTTTAGAGATTCAGAAATACTCAGTTCTTTATCAACTTTTTAAAACTGATGGTGAACTTTCATATTGCTTAAATTCTTTGGTTCCCTAAAGTGTTGGTATTTGCTATTTGTCTTTATTCAGTAATTCAATACTTTTCAATACAATTCAGTAATTCAACATACAGGATAAACTAAAACTTATTTTCAAAATTTTACTTATATAATTAAAAATTTGGTTATTAGTAATATATATGGAATGTTTTAAAATATGAATTTTATATGCTTTTTATATTCTGATATTCACGTGATATTGTCCACATTTTCATCTTTACTCTCAAGTTTCTGTATCTAAATTTATCAAGTCTTTTTGTTGTTATTGCATTTTGTCCACTCTCTCGATTACCTTTGAGTCTGCTTTATGAGGATCATGATTGTTTTTAACACCAGCTGTTTTTATGTCACTTGTCATATTTTATAATTTGGGTTTATAATACAGTTATATAAATGTTTGTTCTCAAAATCTTCAAATAATGTACATTTTTCTAAGAGGAGCTTTGCTTTCCTCTCCATCAGCAGTGAACTTGGGACGAGATGCCTGATCAGGGAGCAAAGTCGGATTCAATTCTATCTGCTTTCACATACTCCACTTCCTCCCCCAACTTTTCCCAAGCCCACTTTATTTGCTCATGTCCCTTCTTTTTAAATTCATTAAAAAACAAACAAAAAACAAAAAACAAAATTTTGATGTCCTGTTTCCTCAGTACTCCATGCTTTCAAGTTTATATTCAATTGTATATATTCAATTGTAGGGTTGGCTGCCTATGTCCTATTATATCTTGATTCAAAATATAAATCTATCCATTGGTTATAAAAATCAGTAATTTTGATAATTCAGCAGATGAATCCTGTGTTGCTGTGCATGCTAAACAGGTCTCTACCAACTAAACAGCACCTCCACTTCACAATACCTGGCATATTATGAAAACATCTTTTTATATTTGACAAGACAAATTATTTTAAATAAGACAACATTTTAAAATGTTATTAGTTGAGTTACTAAGAAAACATGTTATTTGTTATATTATAGACATATCTAGGACAACGTTGATCAGTATTGACTTATTTGAATAAATCCTGAACAACTTTGTACATATTACCATAATTTACTCTTGACAGGAATTTATATTTTGTTTATAATCATTTAAATTAGATATAATTTTGATATACTTTATAAATCACACATTTAAATAATATATATTAAATATGCTGTCATTTAAATTAATTTATTTCTTTACTTTTGTGGTCCATCTTCTATTTTGCAACCTACATTAACTAACAGACATAACAAGATATGCAATTAAGAGGAAGAGCAAGTAACAATTAAAGGTACAAAAGCATTCTAAAATATTCTGGGGCTAATGAAGCTGTGAAATTCTGGAATTCTGGTATTGCTTACAATGTGAGGCTAGTTTCCTTCATAGATGTGACTCAAGACACCACACACATATTACAGTTATGGCTGTATTTCATTCTCTCTAGTTGTCAAAGAAGAAAAATGTATGGGTTCATATCGAGAGTAAGTAAAGATGCTTGTGGGTATGAATAAAGTTCAATGTCATTTCGAGATAAGATGCAACCAATTCATCTTCACATCATAAATTTTACTTGCCCAGTACTCTTGCTGAATTTTCTAGTCTTCAATCAAAGACAAATAAACTAGGAACTTTGACACCAACCCCAGGGCATCTTGCAATAGAAATATAAAAGTGTTCATCTATTGTGGGGGCATCTTTGTGGATTTCTGTGGGCCTCTCTAGCACTTTGCTTCTTCCTATTCTCATGTGGTCTTCATTTACCATGAACATTCCTTGTGTTCCCTCTCTGTTCTTGATCCAGTTGGGATCTCTCGCTCCCCCAAGTTCTCTTTCCCTTGCCCCTCGCCCCTCATTACCCCCACTCACGTTCAGACTGTTCATGTAGATCTCATCCATTTCTCCGTCACTGGGCGATCCTAGTGTCTTTCTTGGGGTCCTGTTTTCCAGGTAGCTTCCCTGGTGTTGTGAGTAGCCATCCAGTCATCCTTGTTCCACAACTAGTATTCTCCTATGAGTGGGTACATACCGTGTTTGTCTTTCTGAGTCTGGGTACTGCTGGTAATAGTCGAGAAATAGCCCGAACTGACCTACTCTGGTGATAGGATGGCCAAACACCCTAATTGTCGTGCTAGAAACCCCATCCAATGACTGAGGGAACTGGATGCAGATATCCAAGGTCAGGCCCCAGGTGGAGCTCCGGGAGTCCAATTGGCAAGAAGGAGGAGGGTTTATGTGAGCAAGAGTTGTTGGGATCAGGG
The DNA here is from genome assembly GCA_902168425.1 of Peromyscus attwateri. NCBI lineage: Eukaryota > Metazoa > Chordata > Mammalia > Rodentia > Cricetidae > Peromyscus > Peromyscus attwateri. The sequence goes on from CABHPP010128015.1 coordinate 39,374, forward strand.
ATGGATGGAATACAGGGACGAGTGGCCAAACGAATGGAAACACATGAACTGTGAACCGATGGCTGAGGGGCCTCCAACTGGATCAGGCCCTCTGAATGGGTAAGACAGTTGGCTTGATCTGTTTGGGAGGCATCCAGGCAGTTGGACCGGGTCCTGTGCTCAGTGCATGAATTGGCTGTTTGAAACCTGGGACTTAGCAGAGACGCTTGGCTCAGCCTGGGAGGAGGGGACTAGACCTGCCTGGACTGAGTCCACCAGGTTGATCTCAATCCTCGGGGGAGTCTTTGTCCTGGAGGAGATGGAAATGGGAGGTGGGCTGGGGGGAGGGGGCGGGGGAAGGGGGGGGGGAACGGGGGAATCCATGGCTGATATGTAAAGTTGAATTATATTGTAAAATAAAATAAAATAAATTTAAAAAAATAAAAAATAAAAATAAAAATTGACTTATAAAAAAAAGTGTTCATCTAATGCTAAAACTAAAGAACAAAGTTTTTAGAGTGAATTCATATGATGTTTAATGTTAAGGTATAATGAGAAAGCTTATTAAGTCAAATATGTTATAGTTTTCCAAATAGGATGTGTGCCCTTAATGGTCAATTTGAATGGATTGAAGGATGAATTGGAGATGTGTAAAGCACACTTCTGTGTTTGTCTGTAAAGGCATGTTCAGAGACAATTAAATCATAAAGGCCATGGCCTAATCAATGGATTCATAACTTGATGTATTGATAACATAGTGACAATATTAAAGTGCGAGGTCTAGTTAGAGATAGTATGTCATTGAGAAAACATGCACTCCAGGGCTGTGTCTTAAACTGGCAGTGACATCACTTTCTCTGTTTCCTGGCTGCCATGATGTGAATTTTTCTGCTCCACCACAGGGTCCCAACCACAGTGGGCTGACACCTCTACAATCATGAACCAAAGTAACACTTCCATCCTTTTAAATTAATCTCACAGGGCAGGACAGTAAGAAAAGCGACATATCAAATTTATTTCAGTAAATTTGATTAAACATATTATAATAATTTGTCAAAAGGTTTTAATAGAAGGATGAAATTATTTCAAAACCTGTTTTGTTCTTTTATAACTTCACTAGTTGCTAATTTACATATGAATTTAAATACCTAGAATAAATGCTGGTCTAGACAAGAGTTTTGTGTCTGGATTATGCATGCAAATGTAGCGTCCCCAAATCACATATTCTCTGCATTTTGACCAGTTATTGATTTATGCAATAGCCTTCTTATGCTAAAAAAAATAACCTGTTTCTATGATGAGTAAAAATTACACTCTCTGTGTATATAAGGATAAATAATTAGGATACAGTGAGCTTGGGACGAGATGCCTGATCGGGGAGCAAAGTCAGATTTTAGTAAGTGGCAGTAGATTCTGCCTAGGGTCTAGGACATCTCTAGCCAAAGGAATCTGTCTGAGTTTATAAGTATAAATTGCTTCCTATTGAGTGAACCTCAAGTCCAATTAGAAAGCTACTCTGAGATATAACTGCCATGACTGCCCCATTGCAGATAGTTTGCCATTCCAAGGATTTATTTGCACCTGGGTATGATTATAAATTGCTTTTCTCCTTCGGCAGTTTGCGTAGTATCTTTCAATGCTAAGATAATTGGTCAGTTTCTCCAAGTTCTATGTTCAATGTGTGTTTAGGGTCTTAATAGGGTCTTAAGTTCTAGTGGACAATTAAGAACAATGATTTGAGGACTTGATAATACAGAATATCAATTCTTAAGGTTAATCTTTTGATTCTACATTCTCAAAATGTGCAGATTTGTTGTTGTTTGGTTGAACTGAAAAGCATTCTGTAATCCGCAAAGAAATGGAGTGTAATTAAAATAGAATAATAAAGTTTCTAAAGAGTAGATTTTTTAAACATTTTAAGTAGCTTTAATAATTAAAATGTGATATTTGACAACAGAAATTTTCTAATGTAATAGCATTGTGTGACATTTTGTATTCTAGGACATTGATGAATACATTAGCTAATTTAAGAAAAATAATAATGTCTTAACTCAAAAAGACACGTGTAATTGTTACACTACAGAATACAAATAAGTTTTTCAGAATAAACAAAAGCATTAAGTGATTATAGAAAGTATAAATGTTATTTATTACATTAAGTAATTATGTTTCAGCTGGGAATGATGCTGTACATCTATAATGCTAACAGTGGGGAGGGTAAAGTAGGAGGATACCAACCTTTGAGGCCTGCCTGGGCTGTGTAGCAATACCGAAGCTCAGGAAAAAAAAATGCCATCAATAAAAATGTTCTATACTAAAGTAATAATTTTAAAAGTGTTATTCTGCATTGTAGACACTCCTGAGCAAATTTGACTTTGAAACTTTGTGTTCCGTTTGTCCACAAACATTGGTTTTCAGAGAAAATGAAAAATACACAGATGTTGAAAGCTAATAGATTTGTATTTCTCTAGCTTGTCAACACTTAAAACAGCTTTGGATAAACTGGACTACTGTATATCATTAAGAACATTGTTAGCTGCAGAAGCAAGTGGGCAATTTTGAAAAGTCAAGTGGATATAATAGGGAAATAGTGTCATTCTGTTATTTTATGCTTAAATACATATAAACAATTAACATTTCCCCACCAAAACAGAAGCCCGATTCTAGAAGAGGATGTTATATTTACAATATAATTGTTAATGAAATCAATAAAATATTTCATGCCCACATCATATATTATTAATTAGAAAAAGAAATGGTCCAAACCATAATAATAACAATAGCAAACAGACTTGCATTGATATTTTTAAAAGGTCTAAGAAAGTAAAAATTCGTGTAAAACATCCACCAACAAAATAGTCTTTCCAAGGGAAGAAAATACTATTGATTATTAAATATCAGATAGTTATCCCAGAAAACATACATACAAGTAACATTATACAGACTGAACAGGTTGTATTTATGTATTTATGAATGTGTAAAAAATTAACATTAAAGAAAAAGACACCATGAATTTGAAAGAGAGCAAGGGGCATTACATAGGAGCATTTTGAGAGAGGAAAAAGAAGGAAAGGATGATGGAATTATAATCTCCAAAAAATGCTTAAAAAATAAAGCACAATTGCTGTGGATATCTCTGTATATGCTGTGAATGTGTTGCTCTGATTGGTTAATAAATAAAATGCTGATTGGCCAGTAGCCAGGTAGGAAGTATAGGCAGGACAAGCAGAGAAGAGAATTTTGGGAACAGGAAGGCTGAGTCAGGAGCCACCAGCCAGACACAGAGGAAGCGAGATTTAAAAGTACAGGTAAGCCACAAGCCATGTGGCAACTTATAGATTAATAGAAATGGGTTAATTTAAGATTTAAGAACTTTCAAGATAGAAGGAGGTTCTGTGAGGCAGAAACACAGATGTACACAAACCAGACCCTGTAATTGCCATCACCGTCCCAGAGAAGTTGTAACAGGAATTGATCAACACATCCTTGAAAAGTTTCTATACCAAGGAGATTCAGACTCCTCACTGGCCCTACACATTTACTCAGGGCTAAGCCAGAGCAAACTCTTGCTTTACCTCCAGAAGCAGCAGGAGAATGTTCTCTGCACCAATAGATAAAACCAAACATATGGAAATCACTGGATAATGGATCTTAAAGTATGACTGGAACCACAACAAGGAAGTACAGTTAACCCTACATGTTCAAAGCTGAATATTGTGAATGCTTCTTTAAAGTGTACTTGAATATAATACTTCCCAATTAATAATAATAAATAATGCTATAGTAAAAAATTACTCTTTAGGATATCAATTACCATTTAGGATATCAGTAAAAAAGAAACATAATAAGATGTCTAAAGACTGATTGGTTAATTTGCATAAAGATATGTAGAAGAGTAAATAAAAGAACCTCAAAATAAATGAAAACTGAAAAAATATTAAAAATGAACATGAGTTATAAAAAAGGAGAGTCAAATGGAATATTGGATAAATTGAACTATACTGTAGTGAGTTTATTGAATGGTGTTCCCTAAAATAAATATTCAACTCAAAAAAAAAAAGATTTAAGGACTAGATAGCAAGAAGCCTGCCACGGCCATACAGTTTATAAGTAATATAAGCCTCTGTGTGTTTACTTGGGTCTGAGTGGCTACAGGAGCTGGGTGGACACAGGAGAACTTCAACTACACACAATTTTAAAATGATACTCCATTCCACAAGGACTAAAATGAAAACTAAGGGAAATGCAAGTATTGGAAAAGATATGACATCATTGGTTCCCTCTTAGAGTCTCTGTGTTAGTGTAGTCATTGGAAAATTCCCTTCAATAAAAGCCAGTTTTACATGTGCCCTGCCACCAAGCATTCCACTCCTGTGAACATATATGTATACTCCCAAAGTATCTACATATATATACTGTAATTTAATAGTGACCCCATCTCACACAAAATGTAGACATTATGCACATGCTTCTACAGAAAAAAAAATGTGAACTTAGAAGTTAGGATGTATTTAGAAAATTGAAAATATTCTGCCTGATATTGTACATACTCAACTATATGCAGTTATATGGACAGATATCGCTTACAAAATATTGAATGATGGTTTCCAGACACAAAATTGGGTAAAACTAATATCATATGAGTTACACAAGTGGAGCTTTGGGTTCTGGACTTTGTGTCTGGATTTAATTATATTGATGTGTTTGCTGAGCTATGCTTTGACACCTTGCTCACACATGC
>CABHPP010128016.1:2779-27750 GCA_902168425.1 Peromyscus attwateri
GGATGTGTGTGTGTGTGTGTGTGTGTGTGTGTGTGAGTGTGTGTGTGTGTGTGTGTGTGTGTGTGTGTGTGTGTGTGTGTATGCCATGCCCAGTGAGACCAAAAGAGGGTGCCAAGTCCTCTGGAGCTGGAGTTACAGGTGGTTGTGAGCTACCCAATCTACGTGCTGGGAACCAAACCTGGGTCCTCTGCAAGAGCAGTTCACAGTCTTAACCACTGAGTCATCTCTCCAGCCCCATCACTCCTCTCTTGACCAGGGAAGTGCCCTGCTTGCTTCTCAGGGGGTTCTGTTAAGATCCCACAAAACTGGAAACACAGCCGAGCTTCACAGGAAGGTGACGACTGGCCCCCTCCACACAGCATGCGGCACTAAAGAAGACTCCGATTCCTTTGGTGCCCTTACCTCACAGTTTTGGTGAGCTTGGTCTGGCTCTGTAGTGGAGAGATAAGCATGGTGGAGGTCGTGGGAACCTCCTCGTCCACAGACAGCCCTAACTCCAGGTTTGCGGATGGCTGGAGACCAGTGTGGTGAACCTTTGGCTTCTCCCAGGAAGGGCTATCCTTGTCCTGGGAGGAGGCTCTGGTTCCAACCCTGGAGCTGGCTCTCCGGATGGTGCTGGTGGACGGTGTGGAGGAAGTGGAGGCCTGGGGAGGGGCTTCCGGTGTTTCAGCGCTCTCCTCCTCATCCTCGATCACCACCAAGTCCTTAGGCATCTCCTTAAACTGGTAGACCAGCCTCTGCCCTTCCACTTTGGCCAGGATTCCTCTTTGGTAGTAATATCTGGAAGGACAAAAAGAGGATTGCTGACTTTAGCAGCGTTGAAGAAGGAGGCCCTGTCTCTCCATCGGCCCCACATGCTAGTCTCTAGGGCAGGGCAAGCATGCGACTGAGGCGGGCTGGGGAGGAGCAGTCCAGGGGCGGGGTGGGAGGAATGGCCAACTCTTAGACACAAAGAGCTTGGTATGACATGTGAAGTTTTTACGGTCTTACAGATATACAAAAAGGAGTCTTCAATGCCACCCCCCCCCACCCACTGCTTTGGGGCTGAGGACAGTGGCTGAGTGAATGGAAATGAGCGAAGGATGAACTGTCGAGATTCAACAATTCCCTGGCCTGAGAACCCATCTGGGACAACTCAAGGCCATCTCTGGCTTCCGCAATGTGAGGGGATTGGGTGTGTGTGTGTGTGGAGCTAAAGCACCCTTTCAGCACAGAGATGCAAGAGGAGTCTTGAAGAAGAAAAAGGCAGTGTTGATCCACATCCTAGAGGGAACTAGTGGGAGAGCCTCCTTGGGCATAGGAAATCTTGGTAATCCCTCGGGGCAGGAATCCTATGTCTCCACAACTCCTACCTTAGAGCCCGGCCCATGGTCTCATAGTTCATGTCAGGCTTGTTTTTCTGCTTGCCCCACAGCTTGGACACAGCCTTGGAATCCACCAACTTGAAGATGCCTTTCTCTCGCTGGGTCCACTTGATATACTTGGGGCAGGTGTTTCTGTCTTGCAGAAGAGCCAGGAGGAACTCCCACAAATAAATGGTGCTGCCTGCAGAGGGGTAGACAGTGAGGGGCAGCTCAGGTCTGAAATTAAGGGGCACCCCCCCTGCCCATCTCATCTGAGCTCCAGCTCTACCTTTGCCATCCTTGGATTTCTTCCGTATGGGCATGCTGGGGTCAGTGACAGGTGAGGTACTTCGGCTGTTCTTTGTCTTCCGGCCTGTGAGGAGAAAGTGGGTAAGCAGAAAGCTGAGGTCAAAGTTAGCTGGGCAAGCTGCATATGACAGGACCAACCACCATGGGCGAGCTAGGGTCACTAAGGTCCATCCAATCCTCCAGATCCACAGCCACCAGTATCTGCACCATCCATTTCAGTCTCTAAAGTTAACTCCACATCAAGGCTACCACATAGGGAGATGCAAGGATTGCACAATAGGTACCTTTAGAAGAACAGCTAGGCCAGAAATTCCTGACCTAACTTTTGGGATGGGAGACAGCCTTAAGGTATTGGTGTGGTGCAGGTCAGTGTAGTACCGAGATAGAAGCAGGCATACTGATGCAGTATCAAGCAGCCATCCCCTAAGTAAATCAATAACACAGGAGCTTGGGAAAGCCCAAAGTCCTTGCATAGATGGCCTGTTTCATAAGTGCAATAGAATCTAGATAAGCATACAGCATGACTCATTTTTATGTGAAGGCCCCCAAAGTCCAGGAACTAGCCAGGAGTCTAGGCCTGGTGTCCCAACACCCAACCTAGGAGCCAACCAACTGAGACTATTGGCATTGCTAGAGGAGTTTATGAATGTGCTGAACAGATAGGAGAAGCATGGGAAAGGCCAGGCTTTGGGATGGACCCTAATGAAGCCAAGACTTACAGAACAGTGACCTTTAGTTCATCCCTGCTGGACCAGAGATATCCACTTAATGCCCCTCTGAGCCTCAAGCCACTCAGTCCTTGGGCCTCCCAGTCCCCCAAGGCTTTCCCTACCAAAGACAAGTATAGACTCTCCCACGGCCTTACTTCTCTTCCTTGACTTCCCCGTCTTCTTAGGACTTTCCTCTCTGGAGACCCTCTCCTCCAGAGACTGCTCCTTCTGGTCACCCGTATCACTTGTCTTCTTCAGCTCTTCAGGTTCCGAGGCAGAAAACAGGAGGTTGGGCAGATTGATGGCCTGCGCAGAGTCCGAGTCTTGAAGTATTTCAGGTGTGCTGACTGCAAGAAGAAAGGGCCGTGGGGGGCAGAGCCAAGAGCAAAGGGAGCTCTTATCTTTTTGCTCTAGTGCTGTGGCTCCAGAGGAAAATGCTTGGCATGGGGGATGATGGGGATGCCATTCTCCAGAGCCCCAGCCATAGGGTACACCTAAAGCTGCCTCGGGGGTCTCACCCCACGAAGGGGGGAAACATCTGCGGAGCTGTAGACATTGATCTGCCCCAATCACCATGGCTACATTTATCACTCACTACCAGGAGTGGGGAAGGGAAGGTCCAGGCTGCATTCGGAGAAAGGACTTGAAGGACTTAGTCATCCACTCATCTGACAACCCAAAAGGACTTCAGAAAGCATTAAGCCCAATTCCTCTGCTTTCCTGATTAGGAAACTGAGAAACGGCAAGTCACGTGCCATGGTCACACAGCAACAGGGGTACATGTTGGCACTCAGTCAATATCTGTTGAGTCCTGGCTGAATATTAGTGAGAGGCAAGGGGAGACATTTTCTTTAGCCTCAGAGGTTATTTTTGTCCTCAATTATGTCATAGTACCCCCCTGGGCAAGGGCAATTGAGTCGGGGGACTCTTTGGGAGCATTTGAGTACCTTCTGGAGAAGGAACTAAGAGGCGCACTGCCTGGGGGGGGCGAGGGCGGTCTTCTAAGGAGCTAGAGGCCACGGAGGATCAACAGGCATCTATACCCTCTTAGACTCTGGCCTTCAAGAACAGGCAGCAGGGGCTGAGAGACAGTTCTATGGGTAAGGCACTTGCTGCCACGTCTTATGATCTGAGTTTGATCCCCAGGACCCGCACGATGGGAGGAGAGAATCAACTTCCCAAATTGTCCTCTGACCTCCACACTCACGTCATGGCATATGCATATACCCCTACACAAAATATAATTTAAAATTTAATAAATGGGGTTGGGGATTTAGCTCAGTGAGAGAGCGCTTGCCTAGCAAGCGCCAGGCCCTGGGTTCAGTCCTCAGCTCCAAAAAAAAAAAAAAAAAAGAAAAAAGAAAAAAAATTAATAAAAATATTTCAAAGGATTATTCATTCTGTTTTCTCAGATGTACAGGACTTTAGAGATGGTAAAGATAGCTGCTCAACCATGTGAAACCACTTACCATTGCTGAGGTGGACCCTTCAAAATGTCTAAGGTGATACGTTTTGTTGTATGTATATTTGTCAAAAAACTGGTGAAATAACACCAACATTTTCCTGGCCATCTCGCCCTTGTCTCCAGTGCCTTCCTGACCCTCTCCTGTCAGCCCGGGCCTGAGTTTCTTCCCATGTATACTGATGGATGGGGATCCCTAGACCTGATGCGCATGTGCCTGCAAATCAAATGTGAAGCTGCAAAGAGGACTGTTTGTCACCTTGAATTCAGGTATTTTGACTTCACACTTACAGATCTGCTTCTCATCCAGGATGTCGTTGGGAGATTCCACATTGAACAGGACTTCAGTAGATGACACATTTTGTGAGGTGGACACATTGTCATCTGGTTCCAGGTTCCAAGGGGTGACGATAGAAAGGAGAGTTCTGTTAGGCTTCACAACAGTTATAAGGAGGGCCAACCCGAGGAGGGACTCTATGGTACAGCTGGACAGACACCAGATTCCCTCCCACCCAATTCCCCTCCCCAACCTGGGTTCCGTTCTTTGTGCCACCACACCTGATGAATTTATGAATGGATTGAGATGGCTCCCCCCTCTTTCGTGGGAAGTCTTGCCCATTATGTGGGGTTACTAGCAGCCACAGAGGGCTGCTGTTCCCTGAAGGCAGAATTCCTTTCTCCACCATACACCTTCCCCGACCAGAAAGGAACAGACCTGCCAGCAAAATACCGCCTTCTAGGATCTGATCTTGTGTCATGCACAAGGTCCTGTCCCTTATGATGCCATTGTGGACGTCATCCAGATCCAGTCCCGAGTACAGATGCAGTAATTCAGGGTAGGGGACCTGCTCCACGATCACAGCTGGGAACACTGAGGGGTCTTCCAGCTGTGGAGAGGAAGGAGATCCAGGTCAAGGCTCACCCACTTCTTCCAAGAAGCCCGCCCTATCAGATGCCAAGGCCAACCTCATTAGGTGTTTTTTTTTTTATTACATCTTCATTTTATTCTTTTTAGAGGTGGGGCACACCACAGCATGTGTGGGGTGGTGGTCCGAGGACAACTTGATTCTCTTCTTCCATCATAGGGTCCTTAGGCTTTGCAGCAGGCACCTTTAATTGCTAAGCCATCTTGCCAGCCCCCTAGGTGATGCTCTAAGTGGGATCTTGATGAATAGAGACGGCTTGACTCTGCGGGACATGCACTCAGCCAAGTATTTTGTGTATGTGCAGTACTGGGGATGGAGCTCAAGGCCTTGCACATGCTAAGGAAGCATTCACTTCACCAGTGATCGTGGGCAAACATGTTTTGATTTGTTGGGTTAGACCATGGTCGGAGGTTAGAGCTGAGTCTATGAGAAGAGTCACTAGTGGTGAGGGACTGATTGATGGCAAGTACTCTGAAGCTGCATGTGACTAGTGGTCCTATATTACACTGCACAAATATAGAACATTTCTAGCATCCCATAAAATTAGATTGGATTGCACTGATTCTTGAGCCAGATTGCCTGGATTTTAAACTGTCTGTTATTTCCTAGTATATATGACCCTAGGAAAGTTCCCTAACCTTTCTATGTGTCAGTTGCCTTATTCATAAAACTGGATTACCCGTATTATTGATCCCATAGATTGTTTACCCAGAACAGTAAACATAATGCATTCACAACAGGTCCTGGCATAGAATAAGTTATCATTAGGTAGCTGGAGGCTCTAGGAAACAAATGTTTCGGTTCTTTGAAAAATTTCAGTGTTTTACCTACATGTATCTATGTGCACCATGTGAGTGTCTGGTACTAAGAGTCAGAAGAGGGCTGCTTGGAACTGGGGTTACAGCAGTTGTGACCTGGTAGATGTGGGTGCTGGGAACCTCACCTGGGTCTTCTGCAAGAGCAACAAGTGCTCTTAACTACTGAACCATCTCTCCAGCCCCATGTTTTGTTTCTCTTTTTTTTATGGAACGCTTCACAAATTTGCGTGTCATCCTTGCGCAGGGGCCATGCTAATCTTCTCTGTATCGTTCCAATTTTAGTCTATGTGCTGCTGAAGCGAGCACCCATGTTTTGTTTCTTTTTTTTCTTTTTTTCTTTTTTTTTTTTTTTGGTTTTTCGAGACAGGGTTTCTCTGTGTAGCTTTGCGCCTTTCCCGGAACTCGCTTTGGAGACCAGGCTGGCCTCGAACTCACAGAGCTCCACCTGGCTCTGCCTCCCGAGTGCTGGGATTAAAGGCGTGCGCCACCACCGCCCGGCATGTTTTGTTTCTTAACCTAAGTACATTCATGTTCCTTTCTAGTCTGTCAGTCAGTCAGTCAGTCAGTCTGTCTGGCTGGCTGTCTATCATCTATCTATCTATCTATGACTTATGAGTTCTTTTATATTTCTGACATTTAACAGCAAAGATCGTTTTCTGTGGAGTGAAAGGCAGATGAAAATGGAAAGGTATGGGGTGGGGCAGCTAAGAAGCTGACATTCTAAAGGGAAGATTTGCTTAGGGGTTATATCGGAGAGGTGTGAAAAATGAAGGACGGGGAGAGATGATAGAGGGAAGGAAGGAGGCAGGAGGAATAGAAGGAAGCAGAAAGCGAGGAAGAAAGAGAGAGAGGTGATTAATTTTTTTGAGGTATGTGAGAACAGATAATATGAAAGGGTAGGAGTTACCCAGGCAAGAAAGAGGGATGCTTCTTTTTCCTAAGCCAATGGGACAGAAATAGTAACAGGGGATGTAGAGACAAAGGGGAGAAGTTAGGGCAATTGAGGGCAGCCTCGGCTTTGAGTGTGTCTTGACTGGACCAGAGGCTATCCAATGCTGACGGTAGGCTGTCCAGCGCTGAGGGTAGAGGGATGCTTGGAGTATAAAGAACAAGAATAGCTTTTGAGAGGATTGGAAACAAGTGACGATTATAAATAGCACTGAGAATCCAGGTAAGGTTAAACTTTTCTCCCCTTCTGATCTGATGCCTTCCACGAGAAGGCATACCCCAGAACAGACAGACAACCAAGTTGAGTTATTTTGTTCAAGAACCAACAGGCCAGAAAGTGCAATGTGCTCAAGACCCACTAGAGGGCAGCCGTTGGTAAGACCAGTAAGAGCATTTTCTACCCTCCCATAGATAGAGAGCATCCGACGCCCTCAGAGTTCTGGAAATATTCAGCTGGATCTTCTCTTGGACAAGATTTAGGATGTAGCAGCCAAATAGGGCAGGGGAAAGACTTGGGTAGGTGACACTGTGTCCCAACTGAGATTAAAACCCAGCATTGTTGATTTCGACTCTCCCTATCCTTGTTCCACGCCTGGCTGCCTCATCTTTCTCCTTCTTGTGAAAGAGCTGAGTGGAAGGAAGGCTGTGGACCATCTAGCAGCACACAAAATGCACCCTCCTAGCTTCAGTGCAACACAAGGGATAGAGTAGTGGGACCAGTGTACCAGGATCCTATTCCCACTTCTGCCGTAGCCTGAATCCTCAGGCTGAGAAGCCCTTTATGGGTGAGCCTACCAACTCTCCAGGGCCATGACTGAACATGCTAAGACTCCGATTCCACGTCGTAAGTCCAGCTGGCAGTACCCTGTTTGCTATGTAGTTGTCCCAGCAGTTTTCTTCCTGAGGCACTGGGGCTGAAGGGAAGTAGCAGACACCCTACATGATGTTCAGTAGTATCTAAGTGTCCGCTTAGTCCCATTTGCCAATGGACTCACAGCTCAGCCGGTTGGCCTACTAATGACTTGGCCAGCTCGGTGACTGCATGTGCTGTAATGGTATGTAGCCAGCCAGCTCCCTAAGTGACCATCCAAAGACACCTAGGAGTAGCTGGTGCACAGGCTGGCTGGCAAGCAGGTCCAGTGCTCTAACATAGCAGGGGCCTGATTGGTATTTGCTGACTAGTTCGCTGTCAATCCCCCTGGACTCACAGGCTGGCTGTTTGTGTGTCTATGTCCCCCTGGCTGCTCATATTGGCTGACTGTGTTTTATTCCCAGAGGCCATACCTGGTGGATGTCATCCATCCCGTTGCTTGCGAACTCAAACACCAAATCACTGGGCTGCAGGGCAATAGCCATACTGGCTTGTGCCAGAGCTGACAGTGACGCTCCCCCGGCTCCCTGGAGCTGCGGTGGTTTCTCGATGAAGAGATGTTATTCAGGTACCTTCGGATAATCTAGTGCCTTCTCTGAGCCTCCGTGGAGGATATTCAGAGTTGGAGTGGGTGTGGCCTAAGCCAGGCTCAAGACTGCATGCTGGCCTAAGCCAACCACGACAACAACCTAAGGAGATGGGAGACATGGAGACAGTGAGTAAGTCAACTTCCTTGAGCTCTGTGGCCAGATCAGCTGGTGAACTGGAGAGGACCTGCTGTGCCCAGACAGACTTCCAGCAGAGCGACAGCAGAAAGGGACCTGGCCTGGCACAAGGCATTAGCAGGAAAAACCTTCATAACGACCCTGGCTTGAGAAAGACTCATGTAGGTGTGGGTGTGAGGGGAGCCAGAGTGCTCATGGGCTCAGTTTACCTTAGAAGTGAGAACCAGCTGGCTCAGAGGAGCAGCCTGTAGAGGAGGAAATGTCTCCCTTGGGGGGCGAAGGGGAGGGGTGTCATGGCTGGTCATATGCCTTGCATGCTTATTAGCAACCCCACCGCCACTGCCCACCACAGGGTGGCCTTCCTCCTGTGCTGCATGTGGCTTTGTGCTCGTGCCTTAGCTTTGCTTTCAGTTTCAAGACTGAACTGTCACCCTGCCTGGGAACTTGTGAGGAGAACCCCGGCTGGGGGGAGGGGCCAGAGAACCTTCCTCATCCTCTATGGCTGGCCCAGCCCCCATATTCCAGGAAACCTCAGTCTGCTGAAGTCTCTCCCCAGCGCCTCGTAAGCGAGCAAGGCGAAGCAGCTGTCTGTTGCTTCCCTGCCTCTACTCCTCCACTGCCAGGGCCCCAGGGTGCTTCTTGCATGGTCACACCCATGGCCAACTCCCAGAGACCAGATCTCCACAGACTCCGTCCGTCCGTCTGACAGCCTGCTCTGCTCTCCCACCGGGAACACACTGGCCTTTGCACTTGTCCAGGTACCAGGTCTCTTGCCCTTTGGGTTCCTTTCAGTGTGTGATGTGTTTGCAATGTGTGGATAACTCCAACCAGGCCAATTCAGCCACCACCGGAACCAGGAGAACACAGGCTACCCACAAGAGCACCATTCCAACTCCTTGCCACTCTGTTAGTAGAGTCAGGGTAGCAAATCCTTATCCTGGCTGGGAAATAAATGAGGAACAGATGGGGGGGGGCAACGATGGGTGGCACAAGTGACCTCTCTGATGACCGCTCTCCTCCACAGGAGACACCCAAGCCTCTCCCACTTCCTTTCCGTTAGCCCACAGGGCTAGCCCCGCCCAGTCTCCGCCCCCACACCTTTCCACCTACTCCATCAAACAGCCTGGAGAAGTTGCTCAGCTCAGCTTTACCCATCAGAGTTGAACTTCCCTTTGGATAGGAGAGAGAAATCTGTTAGGTCCAGCCTCAGTTGGACAGTAAGGGTAGGAGGGGGTGGTGGTGGTAATAGCCTTGTTCTGGTTCCATGATTCCACCTTGCCCCACCCAAACCTGCACGGGACCCTATCCCTCAGTGGCCCGCAAGACCTAGCAGTATCATTTGTGCCTGGCTCCCCTAGTCCGAGTGCCCTCAAGGCCAGCATTCCGATGCTCCTGCCCTCCCACAGGCCAGTCTGTCTGCCCTTAGGAAACATTCTCATAGTAATCCAATGAAAGGCGATCACTTTCATCTAAACCCACTTTGTCTCAGCACGAAACTTCTGCCTCTGCTCCTGCCCCAGGTCATTCACTGGGGCCCTTCTTTTCGGGTTCGTTTGTCTTCTTGTTTTCTCTTCAGACACCAGCGTTTCATTTTCAAAAGTTCTGCTGGCGCTATTTGCTGAGGAAACCTCGATGCATTTTCCTTACCTCCCCTATTGGACACTGGCTTGTGCTTGGTTTATGGAATGAACACAAGAAAAAAGGAGTAGCAGTGGACGTGGTACCCCATGCCTGTAATCCCAATATTTGAGAGGCTGGGGTGGATAGATCACTGTGGTTCGAGGCTAGCTTGGACTATAAGAACCAGGTTTGGGGAGATAGCCCAATCTTTAAAGTACTTTCCATGAAAGCATGAGCATGTGAGCTCAATGAAAAAAAGCCAGGTACAATGGAGCATGCTCATAATCACAGGGCTCGGGCAGCGTGACAGGCAGATTTCGGGGACCTGCTAGCAAGCTAGCCTATTCTGTGAGCCCTAGGGTAATGAGAGACCCCCTCATTACCAACACTAAGGAGGACAATTCCTGAGAGGTTGACCTCTGGGCTTCCACAGGCGTGATATACACACATGTGGGTTAGCATCAGTACATACGTGCACCCACATGAACACACTGCCCCCCCCCCACATACACATGAAACCAAGCCAAGCAAAACAAATAAAGAAATAAGAAGGAACAAAAGAAAAAACAAGTGAATGAATGAATGGTACTGGCCTATGAGCATCTACTGTATATTTTTGGAGCTGTATATAGCTAAATGTACACTAACTGCAGTTGAGAAATGTGCAAGCTCAGAGGTCGCATTGATATTATTTTTGCATTTCTAATTACAGAGGTGCACTATTTGTTTGCTGTGAGTGCACAAACAGACCACAGGTATATATGCGTACTCAGGGTGTGTGCATGTGTGCCAAGTGTGGGGACATATGCGTGAGAGGCTCTGTGTGTCAAAGGGCTGCTCTGGTCTGGCCAGCTTGCAAAGCCACAAGCTCAATCATAGGTTCCTCCTCCTACTCCTTCGGGGCAGGTAGCCTGAGCTGCCTGGGTGAGAATGATGAGCTCAAGCAAATGCTGTGGAGAGGATGGGGGGTGGGGGGAAACACCACCCACTGGGCAGGCCAGGCTTCTGCTGGTCAACAAGGATGTTTGACTGTGTGCTTCCCAGAGAAGAAAAAGCCAACCCCAGCATAGGTGTGAGGCCTACGGGCCCTCAGGTGAGTGACCCTCAACCCTAGGTCCACTCTGCTAAGGAAGTAGAGGGCAAGAAAGGTCCCCAGAGCACTGTGTTGGATTGCAAGGCTTTAACTATCACTGTAGAAAGTCGAAACGAGTTTGAAATGACAGTGGCAATTCCAGAAGCATTCTTCTACGTACCCACATGCATGTTCAAGTATCTAAACGCCTATCTAGTGCTGGAAGATCTTAGAAAACCATCTCCGGTGACCTGGTTCTTCCTGAAGCTAAGGCAGACGAGTGGCGGGTGGGGGGAGCAAGGCTAAGAAACCTACCATGGAACTTTTCAGTCCAGAAATTTCCCCCTCCCCCTTCAAAAGTTTGAGGATTTGAAAGTGAGAGGTGGAGAAAGGCTCATTTGCATGCTCACTCACTCTCCCCCAGTCCCTCAAAATAACCTCCCTCTCCCAGGAACTTGAAACCAAAGAAGCCACCACCACAGAAGGCACACCCTATTGGAGGTCGGCGAGAAACACACGAAGGTTCTTCTGTCCTGGGTCCTCTCAAAGCCCTTTGGCTGGCCACAGCTTCAGTGGCCTATAATCCCCCTGGACACTGCCTTACTAGTGAGTGGAGATCGGAAGACACAGATGGCTCCAGGCAAAGTCCATTTTCAAATCGGTCTTCCTGGAGTGGGAAATGATGCCTGGCTGCTGCACTGAAAGCTGATGTGCACTGCAAGAGTGTGTACCAGAAGAGGGAACACAAAGGCCCGGGCGCCTGTAAACACACACCTCTAGCTCCGAGGTTCCAGCTGCACTTCAAACCCAAAGGGGCACAGAAGTGGTTTCGGCTGATTCTGCATGACCACAACACGCAGACCCTTCCTTCCTGGGACTGTCACTGGAACGCATCAAGCGGCGTCCAGCGCCCATCCATCTAGGCCTCCCCTACAGGAGGCAGCTCTGATGTGAAAGCCATGTCCACAATCTCTACCAAGTGAGTCTAAAATCTAGGCTTGATCAGATCAGCTGAGTCAATGGCTCTCAGAATTGCTGGTAACACCCATGGCATTTTCACACATGCCAAGAAACATGGGGGCCAGATGGTCAGCTGGGCCACGCAGCACAATTCTCCTCCAGTTCCTCATCCTCTCAGAGCCAACTGTCACCCCTGAAATACCTCATTCTCCATGAAACCTTTCTGGAATTCTTTGGAAAGGAAATGACAATTTCCTTCACCGTCCCTCCCCCAACAGCCACAAACAAAATGGAAGCTGCCTCAGGAACAGAACAGCTGTCCCCTCTACGTAAATGCAGCCTTTCCTCTGGTAAGCTCCGAGGAGATGGCGCCTGCTGTACTATGTGACCAGTGGCCTGTATTTAAGAGCCGGAGGGCCAGAGTCCTGAACAGAGTGTGCAGTCCCGGACAGAGCAGAGCTAGGCCTTCTGCACAACTCAAACCCGCCACCTTGTCCCAGTGAGGGCTGCACTCCAATCAGTCAACTGAATCCTCTTTCTTGAGCAAGTGCCCAGTAAAGTGGGGCTCCAGCCACAGCTCTGTTGTCAGCTCCTTCTCCTTTGTCCCTTTCTGTCTACTGCCCCCTCCACTGGAGATGAAATCAGGAAGGTGGAGGAGGGAAAGAAAGGTTTTGCAAGGTTGGGGTTTCTCTACGCTTATTTGCAAAAAAAAAAAAAAATCCAGGTTCCTAAACTGGGTGTGGTGGGGGCAGGCCTTTAATCCCCATACTTAGGAGGTCGAGACTTGAGGACCCTGAGTACAAAGCCAGCCTGGGCTACATAGCGAGACCTTTGCCTTAAAAAAAAAAATCAAGGACTGGAGATGTAGCTCAGTTGGTAGAGTGTTTGCCTAGTGTGCAAGCTGGGTAAAACTGGGCATGGTGAGACACACCTTTAATCTCAGCACTTGGGAGGCAGAGGTAGGTGGATCTCCAGACCAGCCAGGGCTACACAGTGATTTCCAAGGCAGAGTAAAAAAAGAAAAGCTGGGGTTATAATTCCCAGCACTGCATAAAAACAGACATGTTGGCACTTGCTATCCCTGCTCAGGAGAGGTTGAGATAGGAAAATCAGAAGTTCAAGGCCTAGGTTACATAGCATATTGATGCCACCCTGTGCTAGACCCTGTCTCAAAAAACAAAACAAAAACCTTCCCCAAACAAAACAACAGATCAGTTAAAAAAAAAAAAAAAAGGAGAGACATATTAAAAACAAAGCAAGAAAACCCAAGGAGGAAATAAGTATGAAAACCAGAAAACAGTCACACAAAGAGTAAGCTTCAGGTGACCTCCAGAGGACAAGGGTGTCGCACCCACCATTATACCCAGGGTTGTGGGAGCTGGAGGGTTCCAGTTGTTGGCTGAGAAGAAACTCCTCTCCTGGGTTGGGGGCCCTTCGGGGTAGAGTGCTCTGTCCCCCAACAGCGTCACCCCGCCCAGCCCTTTGGGTTGTGGTTATGTAGCAAGAAAAGCACTAGAGAAGCCCTAATATAGGAGAGGAAGGGGAGAGGCAGGGGGAGGGGGCCTGACAAAAGGAAACAATTTCCTCAGTCACTCTGAGAAAGCTCACTGAGCACCCTCTGGAGGGGCCTGGGGCCGCCACATCCTTGTCTCCAGTGCCTTAGGGAAAGAGGCCATGGTGGGAAAACAGACTGCAGGAAGGCAGCCAGGCTTGGGGGGGGGGGGGGAGAGCTAGTGAACCCCTGAGGATGGATGTGTTGCCAGTTACAGCCTCCAGTGCAGTGGAAGTCCTGCAGCGCCTCAGCCTAGAAGGGGCACCAGAGGTCCCTGCAGACCCTAAGAGCACGCGCCTTAGGCAAGTCACTACCCTATGCAAAATGGGCCCACCTAACTAGTCCTAGGTAGGGGCTGTTGCCAAGGGTTCTAAATGAGTTAATGTAGGCAAAAGCACCCTGGTATGTCCCACACAGCACATGTCATTTAATTTATTTGTTCCCTTCTTTCTCTTCTCTCTGTCCCTTTCTTCTGAGGTGTTTTTTGGTTTGTTTGTTTTTTGTTTTGTTTTGTTTTCTTGAGACAGGGTTTCTCTATGTAACAGCCCTGGCTGTCCTGGAACGCACTCTGAAGACCAGGCTGGTCTCAAAATCATGAGATCCACTTGTCTCTGCCTCCCTAGTGCTGGAATTAAAGGTGTGCGCCACCACTGCCTGGCTCTTTTGAATTTTTGAGACAAGGGATCAGTATGTAATCCAGCCTGGCATCTTACTCAAATAAATCCTCCTGCTTCAGCTTCCTGAGTATTAGGATTATAGGCATGAGCTACTATACCTGGCTCTAAACATATTTTTCAATTTCCCGGTCTGATTTGCTATTTGTGGGGCTTGGTCATTCTGCTTGGTTAGTATTCGGAATGTTTACCCAGATGGAGAATGAAATGAAGGCCGAGGGCCACAAGCAACAATTACTAAGTTCATGGAGAAGCCAGGCACCGAGGCACACCTACCTGTGCTTCCTGCTACTTGGGAAGCTGAGGCAGGAAGATCTGAGTCAAGGAGTTCAGAAAACATTAGCAAGACTTCGTCTACCCCCAAATAAAAAAGCAATAAATAAAATTTATGGTCGAGTCGGGCGGTGGTGGTGCATGCCTTTAATCCCTTAACTTGGGAACCAGAAGCAGGAAGATCTGTGAGTTCCAGGACAGCCAGGGCTACACAGAGAAACCATATCTCAAAAAAAGAAAAAGAAAAAGAAAAAAATTATGATTGAGAAAGGTAAGTAGTTTGACCTGGGAGAAGAGGGAGGATTGGCTGGGAGATGGATAAGTCAACAAGATCTAGATCCAGACAGTGGAATCTGAACTTAATATGGAGAGCAACTGGGAGGTCCTGCTGAACCTTGAGGAAAGGAGTAACAGATTGAGGGCCAATACATAGCTACAGAAACCCCGAGATAGCTGGGCAGTGGTGGCGCACGCCTTTAATCCCAGCACTCGGGAGGCAGAGCCAGGTGGATCTTTGTGAGTTCGAGGCCAGCCTGGTCTACAGAGCGAGAGCCAGGAAAGGCGCAAAGTTACACAGAGAAACCCTGTCTCGAAAAACAAACAACAACAGAGAAACCCCGAGATGTGTAGTCTGTTGTCCATGGAACAATGTTAAAAGATACCGGGCCAGGGAGATGGCACAGTGGCATAAACAGACTTGCCATGAAAGTCTGTCGATCTGTGTTCTACCCATGGAACTCATGGGAGAAGGAGAGAACCAGTTTCCAAAAGTTGTCCTCTGGCCTCTACATGTGTGCCATGGCATGTGCATGCCTGTACATACACGCATACACAGTAAGAATAACAACAATGATAATAACGATGTTAAAAGATAGGGAGTGATCAGGGAAGAAATAAGGCTGGGCAAGGAATTCAGCCTGGACCCTTTGAAGCAGGGATTATTCTGAAAAACATCAAAGTTAATGGACGAAAAGATGCAGATGGACATTTTCAAAGCTACTGTCTTTTTGCTTGGTTTTTTTTTTTTTTTTAAACTCAGAGTTTGCTGTGGAGTCAAGGCTGCAAACTCGCCATCCTCCTGCCCCGGCTTCCACTTCTGCTAGGGTTTCACATCACTCTGAGCATCTAGCTTGTCTAGGCTCGGCCACGGGGCAGAAGGAACCCATGCAGGCGCTCATTGGCTATGGGAGTCACGTGACCTGGTGCAGTGGCTGAAAGGCAAGGTGGCAGAGGGTTGCGCATACTGAAGGATAGTAGTTTAGTCCACCGTGCCCAGTCCCTAGGAAGTCCTGCTTGTTTCCACTGTTGGGGAGGGGGAGGGGACGGAGGAACAGAAGCATGGAGCAAAGACTAATTCAATTCACTAGTGGATTTTTTAGAAGCTGGGGTAACCTGTGACTCTGCACCGACAGGATATTAAGTCAGATAACTTATTGAAGGGACAGTGTTCTTTGTCAAGGTCCCTGGCAGAGTGTGCCCTAGAAACTGATATGGAGGCTCTTTGCTTAGCTGTGGGCCCCTGACTAGGAGGGGCTGTGGTGGGTATCCTTCCCGGATGACCTCTTCCTCTATTGACCATCCAAAACAAAGGGCAGAGTGCAGGGATCCAGGCACAAGGCCAGGGCATTAGACTCCCTACACAGAAGAGATGGTGCCGCGAACGCTGAGGGAGGAAGCAGCCCAGGGGTACCTGACCAGACCAGAGACAGGCAGCTTGGCTCCAAAAGTCATGGACAACACCTACCCGGGGTTTGCCTTTTCACCCCCCCCCCCGCCCCCCACTATTGAAGCGTCCGCTGAAACCAGAAAGTTAAAAGATCACTCCTGTCTCATTCCTGAGGGGTGGGGGAGTGCTTGCCCAAGTTCACACTGACTTAACCTTCCTCCTCTCCTCATCCTCTCTGCATCCTCAACAAAGCCAACCCTTTCCTCTGCTAAGAACAGCAGTGGCATCATTAGCGGAGTGTTTAATCCTACCCTCGGGAGACAGAGGCAGGCAGATCTCTGTGAGTTCGAGGCCAGCCTGGGCTACAGAGTGAGACCCTGTCTCAAAAGTAGAAAAAGAGCAACAGTGGCCGGCAAATAACAATGAAACCACACATGTGCAGAACACATTTAACTTTCACAGTGGCTCCCTACTTGCACGCCTTTGTTCACACTGTCCCTTAGGCCAGCCCCGCCTCAACTTGTGCGAGTTTAATTCCCTCACGTCCTTCAAGATTGAAGTCAAATGTCACATTCTTTCTGAAGTCTTCCCTACTTCCTCCCCACCTGGTATACTGTGTTCTAGACAGCCTAGCTTCACTTCTGAGATCCGAGCAGCTGTTGAAAAACTTATCAAAGAAGGGCCACAAGAATGGAATTTCATGACACGTGAAAATAATATATAAAATTCAAATTTCAGCGCCCATCAACAGAGTTTTAGTGGGACATGGCGATGCTTGTTAGTTGGATCATTACATGGGCCCCAAAGCCTGGAATATTTGCTATCTGCTCTTTTACAGAAACCTTTGCTAATCCCAGGGCTAAACACTCCACCCCACTTCGGTGTGAATAAATTCGTCAAGCTCATTTCTGAGAAGAATGTCACAGAACCCTGGAGGGGGGAGGTGCCTGGGGGAGGTGTAGGATGCTCAACACAAACTCAGCAGATTTTCATCAAAATGAGAGTCGCTGGGTTAGAGCCCAGAGTGCTGGCCTCGGCTCTGCCCATATGTGACCTCAGACAAGACACTTCTGCTTTGTGTGCCTTGGTTTCCTCAGCCGCATAGTGAGGGGTTGGTGCTGGCAGAGCTGAGGCCATGACTGGCCCTATGCACTAGAAGTTAGGGATCCACTTTCTGACTTGCTGCTGCTAAGCAGGCATGGGCCTAATCATTTGCTCTCACAACAAGGACTCACAAAGGGTTCCTCTGCCCAGCTGTGGTTTTCTGCTGTCCTGGCGTGTGGGGTGGGGTGCCTCACCCCATACTCACCTGCCCAGTCGGCCCTGGTCTCTAATTCCCTTCCCTGCTAAGTGAAGAAGCTTTCTCCTCGCCCCCACCCCGCCCCCACCCTCCACCTCCAGTGGGCTGCGTGGAAAGCCTCCTCTTTTGGAGAGAAGGGAGGCAGGGAAAAGGACTGGCACTTCTTCCTCGTCTCCCAGGGCTCAGAGTAGTCAGGCAAGGGCCAGGACACAGGCAGCTCTCACCGCACCCCTGCTCTGTGAGAGGAAGCAGCCCCTCTCTACCACTTCCTGTCCCGGGGGTTTCAGCAGTTTCCCCTTCGGGGCCTGGTGGCCCTTGCAGCCCCGCCCCTGCTCTGCACAGGTCAGAAAGTGCACAGAGGGGAGGATCCCTCACAGGAAGGCAGAGGAGACAGCTGTCTACACAAGGGGACGCCCAGCAGCAATTCCAGCAGCCTGCCTCGTGGTGGGAGGGGGCCCGGACAGGGAACTATTACCTGGTGAAGGGACAGCTGTTTCTACAACCGCTCTCATCACTTCACCCAGCTGTGCTCTTCAGAGATCAGCAGGGGATGTCTGGCCTTTGAGGACCTGGGTTAAAACTTGGACTATGAGGGCCAAGGCCAGTGCCTGGTAGAGACTAGTGAGGGTGGCTACAGATGGAGGGACAGTCTGAAACAAGAGGATCTGGGGAAACCAGACCAAGGACTGGGGGTTGGGTTCATTTAGAAGAGCAGGTGACACTGAATCAATGTGACATCATAATGTGTCAGGGCTTATCCTTAGTGCCAGTGGACAGAGGTAACAATGAAGAAATATTATACTGTCTTTGGGTCAAAGGGCAGCAGCCATTCCTGGGAAAAGGAAAAGAACAGTAAACTCAAGAATCCATGATGGCTGCTGTTTTACTGGTAACTTACACGGAAGTACCTCCCAGGAGTCCATGCAAGGTGGTGCTCCAATTAGCAGGGTTGGGTACCTGGAGCCAACCTTTTAGGCATATGACCCACTCCGAGATATCCCCGAGGCTGTGGGTCAGCAAAACATTAGCAGCCCAAGGTCCTGCTGTCCGCACAGCTGCCAGACCTTCAGGCCCCAGGCTACTACTGCAGGATGATGGTTCCAGAAGCACTGGTGCCTGATGTGACAATCCTAGCAGCAGATGGACACCACTACTTGAATCTCCCCAGGATAATATTGCTCAATGAGGCTAAAGTCGCTGTGACGAAAGCTTTGGAGACTTCTACAGGTGATGCTCATCACTGACCAGCAGAACACATGTAAATCCTGAAACCCTACTCAGTTCTGACAGGCCAGCTTCCTGCACTCTTGGTCAACCTGCCCATGCCAGGCCTCTTGTCAAAAGAGCAGGGCCCTTCAGACCCATGAGATGGCTCAGCAGGTAAAGAGCCCTGTTGCCAACACTGATGACTTGAATTCAGTCCCTGGAATCCACATGGTGGAAGGAGAGAACTGACTCTTGGAAGTTTTCTGATCTCCACATGTGCACCGTGGCACACACATGCCCACACACATCCTTACGCATATGACATAAAAAGTAAATGGGCCAGGTGGTGGTGGCGCACGCCTTTAATCCCAGCACTCGGGAGGCAGAGCCAGGTGGATCTCTGTGAGTTCGAGGCCAGCCTGGACTACAGAGCGAGTTCCAGGAAAGGTGCAAAGCGACACAGAGAAACTCTGTCTCGAAAAAAAACCAAAAAAAGGTAAATGGGCGGAACAGATGGCTCAGTGGTTAAGAGCAGGTACTGCTCTTGCAGAAGACCAGAGTTTGAGTCCCAACACCCATGTTGGGCAGGCAGCTCACAACTAACACAAACCCTTACATATACACAGAATTAAAACTTAAAATCTAGGGACGGGGAAGATGACTTAGCAGTTAAAAGTACTGGCTGCAGAGGACATGGCTTTGGTTCCCAGCACCCACATGGCGGTTCACAACCATCTGTAACTCCAGTTTCAGGAGAGCCAATGTCCTCTTCTGGCCTCTTCAGACATAAGTTCCACAAGTAGTACACAGTCATACATGCAAAACACTCATTAAATAAATATTTTTAAAATTAAAATACAAACAAATAAATGTGATTTCTAAAAATTAATAAGGGGAGAGCAGGGCCCTGATTTTTTTTCTCTACATACTCCCCAGGACCAAGAACAACCAGTTCCCCCAAGACACTACCCCACTGTCCTTGAGGGGGGCTGTTTCCTCACTCCTGTGTTTTGCAGTGAATGCTACTTCACAGCTGGCCCAGGGATGCCAAGAAAGCCTCAGAGGCAACATCTGGATGTGCACCTGGGCTCCTGCCAGTCCCTCCCTACATCTGCAGTGCAAACCCTGGGCCAGGGTTTGGTTACAAGCTGACTCAAAGCTGGAGGCACGTGTTTGGAAAGCACATCAAGCCTGGATGGAGGGTGCTGGAAGCACTTGAGGTCGATGCCAGCTCAAGGCAAGCACTTGTGGAGTTGGCACCAGAGCAAGTACTGGGGCCTGGGTGGCGGGTGTGGCCACTGTGGCCTCAGTCACGGCCTACTGGAGGAGGAGCAGAGGGGTGTGGGTGCTTGTTTAAATGTGGGCAAGATTTTCTTCTGCACTCTCTGATAGCACCTCAAGTCATTTCCCCTGCCTCTGGGGAGAGGGGCCAAACAGTAAAAATTACCGAATGACAGGGTGGAGTACAAGGAAGGTGGCAGGGATTTACAGTTCTGGGCTCTGGACTGTGGGACTGCTGTTCCAAGGAGCAGTCCATGACCATTACCCCCTTTCATCCTGCTGTCTCCCTCTGCAGTACTTCAGACTGGACCCAGGGCTTTGACATGCTAAGCATGTAAGTGTTCTACCACTCACGGCCCCAGCACTCCAGCATTTGGTGTCCCTCTCTCTCTCCCTGCCTCCCCCAGACAGGGTCTCACTATATAGTCCTGGCTGGTCTGAAACTTGCTATGTAAACCAGGCCAGCCTCGAACTTACACAGATCTGCTTGCCTCTGCCTCCCAAGGGCTCGGACTAAAGGTACGCTCCACCACACCTGGCTGTGCTTGGTTTCAGGAGAGGGGTCTCAATATGTAGCTCGGGCTGCTCTGAAACTCAGCATCTTCCAGCCTTGGCCTCACCAGTGCTTGAATTAGAGGTATATGTCACCATGCCCAGGTTTCCTTTCATTTTTTTTTCCTCCTTCATTCTTGCAAAGTAGCTCATCAGTAGAAGTGCTAGAGCTGGGATTCAGGTTTATTTACGTCTGCTATCCTGTTTGAAACTTTGTTAGTGAAATCTATTTTGGTGATAATCCTACTTCAACAATTCTATTAATAAATATGTATGCAGGGTCTGACCATACCTGGCTGGGTCTCGAACTCACTTCATTATCCAGACTAGTCTCAAACTTGTGGTGATCCTCTGGCCTCTGCTTCCTGAGTGCTGGGATTACAGGCCTATACCAACAACCTGGCTAAGAGATCCACTTTACAAACTGCAGAAAAGCTCATAGCAGATTAGGTAACATGGCCAAGGTCATATTAGTTGTCAAAAATGGAGGCAGAACTCAAATCCAGGCTTATGTGACCTTCATCTCAAAGTCTGTACTGTTTCCTCTACACATATTGCTTGCCATCTTTTGGGACCCTTCTACAAGAGCTGCTCAGGCCCAGGACCCATACCTCTTAAAGCCTCAATTTCCACTGGAGGTCATTCTAATAAGCCAATCCTTAACTTCCCAAAGTCTCTGTCAAAATGGTGGTAACATGAACTTGAATAGCTTGCTTCAAGCTCTGTTCAACTTCTGTATCTCAGTGACCCATTCTTCCCAGAAAATTTGGTCTCTAGACCTAAAGCAGTCATGAAATGGTCCCTGCCCCATAAACATACAGTTACAATCAGCTTACACATAATATTAAGTCTAGCTTCTTATCTTAGGGTGTTGGTTCATGTGTTTATTCAAATATTTATGGAAAATCAGCTCTCCTATATGCCAGATCCACAGCCAGGGGCCTGATCACCTGCTCTGTTTGTTGTTTGTTTTTTTCTGATGGGGTCTCTGGATACAACGTTCAGGTAAGCTGAGTTAGCACATCTTGATCAACGTGGCTGGACTTTCACCTTAAAACACACATAATAGCATCTCTGGTAAGTATCCCTTCAGGACTGAGGCCCTGGGGCTGGAGGCAAATTGCGAATGACTCCAACGGATGTGATATTTCTTTGCAGGGGATGATGAAAATACTCTAATGTGGATCCTACTGATGGACGTGCAATTCTGTGACTGCTAAAAAAAAACCGAAGTAGACGTTTCTAGTGGGTGAGCTTTATTGTTTTAAAAACGTTTTTACTTATTATTGTGGTGTGGGTGTGGAGGGCAGAGGACCACTCTGTAAAGTTGCTTCTCCCCTTCCATCTTTACCTGGATTCCAGGGATTTAACCTGGCTTTCCAGACTTGCACAGCAAAGGTTTTTCGTGTTGCGCCACCTCACAGAGCCAAGATCTATTTTTAACTGTTTTTCTAAATTGTATTAGTTCTTTGAGAATTTCATATAATGTATTTTGATCATGTTGACCCCTACCTCTTTCAAGATTCACCTCTTCTTTCCTAGCTACCCAACTTTGTCATTTTTTTTTAACCCATCAAGATAAATTTGTGCTGCCCAAATATTCTTGGATGTGTGATCCATTACCAGGGGCTAGTTACACTCTTAGAGACTTTTTTTGCTTGTCTGTTTGTTTTGAAAGAGTGTCTCACGTAGTCCAGGTTAGCCTCAAACTCACTGTGGAGCTCAGACTGGCCTTGACCTCCCGATCCTCCTGCTTCCACTTCCCAAGTGCTGAGATTACAGGCACACATGACCATGCCTGGTGAAAACTATTATCTTTCTAAAATTTTCAGAAATCTCTGTGGCCCAGAGAAGGGTCTACTCAAGGCCACATGCAGGCAGATGACTTTTGATTTATGACTCGGAGGCTCTTTCCTCCTTCCAGGCATCCTGTAGCCTTCAGCAAGGTTAAGTAGAGGTCCAGTGAGTATGCAGAGAACATCCAGGCCCATGAGGGAAGGCTGGGGCCTGGGCGTCCCGCACTAGAGAAGATGGTGGGAAGCTTTTCAGGGCAAGGGCTTGAATTTCAGGTCCGCCGTTCAGGTGACCAAGCCCCTGTGCCTCCGAACCCCAGTTTCCCCATCTGCAAAGTGAAATGCACAGGTCTGCTGATCTCTGCTAAAGGTTGCACCGGATCAGACCCTCTGAGGTTCTAATTAAAAGGCACCGCAAGACAGAGCAAAGCGAGCATCAGCCACACGACTCTTCTTCACAGAGGGCCGCAGGAGGCCTTTGACACAATTGACACAATCCCGTGTTCCAATCAATGTTCCTCACAGAAAGTGAAGGCGATGATTTTTCCCGTAAGAAACAAATTCTCGGAGACAATTGTTCTGGACACTTTCTCCATGGGGGTAGTTTGGCTTTAATCGCCTCTCCACCCCACACACACACCTTCTCAGCAGTGCTAGATGGTACAGTAGCCCGTAATAGAGACCCATGAGCAACCCATAATAGAGACCAATTGATTATGTCCCTTTGAGATGTCAGGAACCAAGATCCTGGCTTAGTGCCCAGGCAAGCAGCTCCACCTTGTACTGAGTTCGCCTCCCTATCGCCGTGGCGGGAGCAGTCACTGGTGGCCACCTCTCTAGCCCCTACTGGACAGGATGTTTCCACATCAAGCCCCACTTCCTGTAGCTAGGCCTAGGCTCCAGTTTCCCCCCTTCTCTTGCCATCTGGTAGCCTGCCCTCTGCCCCCCCACCCCCCACTTGCTGGGTGTTTACAGGCCTCCTTATCAGCCTGGGGAATCTGGGCCTCACCCAACCAGGTCCCCACCCAGCCCAGACAGCCTGCCCAGAGCCCTACCTGCTCTTTCGTCTGCCCCAAGCCCCCTGGCAGCCAAGGGGTGTGGAGGAAGGCTTGCTGCCTGGCACTGGCCCTTAGTGCCTGGGGCCCTGCCTGGTGGGTTAAAACCTGACTATTCATAGTGCTTTATCCAGCTTGCCCAGGCTGGGGAGGGCAGGCATTCTTCCAGTTGGCATCTCTATCTGCAGGCTGTGGGGACAATAATAAAATGCCTGGAGTGCTGAGGAGATTCGCCCGAGCCTTCAGGGTCTCAGCCACCAAAAGGTAAGCCAGGGCAGCGCTCTACAGGAAGGCTCTGAGAAGTCCAGGCTCTGCTTCCAAACTTGAATGATACGAACACTCCGCTATGAATAATCGAAACTAAAGATGCAGCTCAAGGAAAGGCTGTAGGCTGAGTTCCGTAGCAGGGGTGAAGCTCAGTAATCTTTTCAGTCTTGGTCTCCACCCAGGCTTCAGAGCCCCCCTAGGTCCCAAAGTCCCTCCATACCAGTCCAAGATCTAGTCATGCCCTAAATGTCAAAATGAGACAGAGCAAGTCAAAGCGTCTCTCCCCAGAACACAAGGGCCTAGCGATTTGTTCTCAAATGTGTTCTAAAGTGAGGAGAAAGAGGTGGAGGTGGCTGTCAAACGAAGATGCTGCAGGTGATAGTTCCCCTCCTCAAAGGTCTCAAAAGTTAGGTTCAGACCTACCCGTAGACAGGACCCACAAAGATAGGGCCTTGTCTCTAAATCTGAACAAGCCTCAGTCTAGGAGTCAAAGCTACGGTTCACACCCCACGCGTCTTCACAGGCTCCTCGTTTGTTGTTGTTGTTTTTTTCTCATTGACAAATGATTGAAAATATATATTGGGGGCAGTAGATTGAAACATTCAAGTGAATACCAGACGTGTATGTTGGCACACGTAGCACCTGTGAGGCATAGGCAGGTGGATCTCTTTGAGTTCCAGGCCAGCCAAGGCTACATAGAGAGATCCTGTCTCAAAAAGAGGGAATGTTGTATTCCAGGGCTTGTTGTGGATTGCTGTTCAAGTGGTGGAATGCTTGCCTAGCATGCATGGAGCCGTAGTTCCATTCCAAGCATCACAGAAACTGAGTGTCGTGGTGCACACCTGTAACCCCAGCACTGAGGAGCTAGAAACAGGGGCATCAGAAGTTTAAGCTCATTCTGTTACATAATGAATTTGAAGCCGATTTGGACATGAGACCCTATCTCAAAAACAAAAAAATAACTGGGTGCTGGGGGTGGTGGTGGTGGCGCACACCTATAATCCCAGCACTCAGGAGGCAGAGGCAGGGGAATCTCTGAGTTTGAGGCCAGACCGGTTCACAGAGCGAGTTCCAGGACAGCCAGGGCTACACAGAGAAACCCTGTCTCGAAAAACAAAACCAAAACAAAACCAGACCAAAACAAAAAGAGCAGGGGAGCAAATGTTACATTGTAAAGAAATGTTATAGGAACAAGCCTTCTAGCTCACGAATCCAATTGAAGCCGTTTGCTGTGGCACTCTTGAACTTTTTAGTCCCAGCATTTGGGAGACAGAGGCAGGTGAATCCCTGTTGAGTTCAAGATCAGATAGGACTACATGGTGAGACTCTGTCTCAACACACACACACACACACACACACACACACACACACACACACACACACACACACACTTTAATAGTTTGGTGTACTTGGGTGCTAACAGAAAAACTCTGCTAAAAACGTTTCGCCATCAGTGGCACTTGGTTCTTGAAATCTCAGGTTCCCATTCTCTAAGAGATTTCATGGCTCTCAGGACTCCTGACAGGCTCATCGCCTGCCTGCTCCACATATCTTCCCTCTATCAAAATTTTTGTCCAGCAGGGGGGTG